>ML833972.1:0-47413 GCA_009831015.1 Picea engelmannii | reverse complement strand
ATAAGAGTGTTATCACATATTCTTGTAGGGGTGTTTTTCCTTAGGAGTTGGCCCTCGGATGACCAAATGCAAAAGAAGGGGGATTAAAAAACCCATAAATGTGTTTCATCCAAAGTCAGGGCGCGTTGTGCTAAGGCACGTACATATCGAGACAACGGAGAATGCCACTTCAGGCATTTTGAAGTGAGGAAGGTGTGAAACCCCCGAGTCCCGAAATGAAAAGAAGATTTGGGCTGTCCAAACCAGAGGGGCATGTGGCAGCAGATAAGCGAAATCACGATTTTGCGAGTCAGAGGTTTCAACATGAAGCACGACGCAAGTTCGTGAAACACGAAATCCCAAATTTGCGATTTCGCGAATCAGAGGTTTGATAGGAAGTAGCGCCTCGATTCCTCAAGAAGCGAAGTCCCGAAAACATTCGGGGACAGAGCCCCAGGTCATAGTGGAGGTCATATCAGAGGGGAGCTAGCGCTCGTTAAGCTCCAGTTCGCGATTTCGTGAATCGAAGTTTCGTTGGGGGTAATGCACAAGTTTCGCACAACGCGAACTCCCGAAACACGAAATCATGAAGCGCTCGAAGAGTGGGCCCAAGGTCACAGCCCGAGGTCATATGTAAGCGAGGCCACAAAGAGGAGTAGGCACCTGTTGATTGACTGGCGAATGGGGGTTTTCAAGGAGCTGATCGCGGTCGTCGGATGCATAGCAGATCCAACCATCAATCTGAGGGAGGCCATTTCGCAAGTTCGAGCATCGAGATATTTGGAATTGAGTTGAGTGGGCACTCTCGAAAGGCGAAATCCTGAAACGCCTTTGGATATAGGAGCTGGGTCAGGACCCGAGGTCGCATGCAGGTAAAGGTGCAGAGTTCACGTGAGTTGTGCCAAGGGCTGAAACGCCGATGGTAGCCACAAAAAGAGGCCGCCATGTTCTCCAAGTGCCAATTCAACTCGGCCTCATTCTGATCCCGATGAAGCAGTTAATGAAATCCAGGTAGGTAGTTGAAGGATCGTCTCCCCCATGAATGGAGGGTCATAGTCGTCTAACCGTGAAGGAAGATTGTCAGCTCTGGCAGTCTGAGCTTGCATGCGCAGAGAAGACTGCATGCACAGTCTGACCAAGAGGACGCAACGTATGGACAAGAAGCTTGAGCACGCCTATGCTGTTGTTTACGAAATTTTTGAATATATGTATGGAGTTCTGTTATTTTGTAATGGTCGAATGGTTGAGCTAGGCTCCCTGCTATTGTAATATTTTTATGAAGAACACTGGTTCTCTGGTTATGTATTCATTTTTTGAGACATCTTGGTTAATCTAAGTCCGTGTTCTTGCTCCATCTTATTTTCCTCTGATATTGAGAGAGTTCATGAATGACTGATTCACATGCATTGTTGTGACTATATTATGATGAATGTTTGATTATAATGTTGTTATAATTTCTTTCAGTTTCTTTGAGATTTAAATTCAAGAGGATCTTGCGTTTAAGTTTTTCCTCCTTAGGCTGTTGAAAGACCTGATGTCCACAATAGAGCTCTACACTCTCCTCACCAAAGTCTTCCCTCTATTCACCCTTACTCCAACTTACTGACTGAATTTGATTCTAGACCTCAATTGCTTATGCATGCTAGTCTAGTGTTTTGAGTTTGAACATTATTATCATTGAGTCCTCTCCATTTGATCACCTAAAACTCATTTACATTTACTGTATAAACTGATGGGTACTGGGCTTGCCTTCCATGCAATCTGAAGGCAACTTCTAGTGCTAACATTTCTGGCGTCATTGTCGGGGACGAATTTCATATTTTCCCTGGGTAGAATGACAACGAACTTTTGATTCTGAAGGTGCATCAGACATCAGAACCTTTGAAGATGGCACTTGCACCTGGCGACTCCACTATGTCGACTCCATTGTTGCAGTGTGGATGCCTACAAATACAGCCCCCTGAGAGAACACAATGATTAGATCTAGTTTTTGATGGTGAACAAAGACCAGACACCCTCATTATGCATATCTTTCACCTGGTGACTCCATGGTTAAAGGATCGATTGGCGACTCCATTGGTATGAAATTGACAAAATCCTGGCTCGAATATTTTCCCCCTTCAATTTCTCAACCATCGCTAGTTATCCACATCCAGTGTCGGCTATAAATGAATGGGATGATTATCTTTCGAGATTCAGAGGTAGCAATCATGACCAATCTCTCCCTGCTAAATGGTGTCAATCTCTCCCTGCTGCTAGTATCCATTCTTTGAAGGATTTTCACGATACTTTTAATTCATATTACGGGAAGATTTACCTGACTCATCTTATTTTTGATGACTATTGTAAGAGATTTACACTCCACATTCTGCAAATGATAGGGTGTTCTTCATGTGATGAGTCCGATGAAGATCTGATTGAGAGAGAAAGCATGGATGTGAATGAAAGCTTTTCTCTTTCTATTTCCCGAGAAGAAGGCCTTCCATATATGAATGTTGATAGTGTTGATGATTTCATAGCCATAGATGTATCATTTTCTACCCCTGGTGCACCCGTTGTCTTAGTTGTAAAAGAAGAGATAGTTGTGGAGGAAGATTCTTCTCCTTTCCTTCAAGAGGTTTCCCATGATGTATTTTTACCCAGGATTGAAGAAAAGAATCAAGAGGTTGCTCATTTTTCTTTGCAAGATAAAAGAGTTCTATGCTCACCCATATTTAATGAGTACTCAGATAAAGAAGAGGAGAAACAAAAGGGGCAGTTTATCTCTTCTCCAGAGCAACCATTGTCTGAGGATAGTTAACCCGCATCAACTTCTCATCCACCTGTGCTTACCAAAGATATTCATCCATGTGTGAGAAACTGTGGAGTAGATTGGGTTGTTTGTTACAAATTTTTTGGAGTTTTCCACTCCTTCTATGAGCCTATCAACGAGTACATGGAGCTGCATTTCCTTCATGCCTTGGAGCCTCCTAGATTTATCTCAGCTTCAACCTTTGGAGGAAAGTTGAAGGGTGTAACCATTCTACTGTCACAGTTGCATCGTCTGTTATCAATCATTGACAGAGTAAAAGAGATTTTGTTCAGAAAGTTACTTGAATGGATATGGTGAAAATTTGCTTTCACCTAACACCATGTGAAAATCAATTAGTTTAGGATTGTATATAAATAATCTCTTGTCGATCCCATGTGTGTTTATTTTCGTTTCTTATCGGCCTGTATTCCTCAGCAAGGTGTTTTGAGCTTGACTCCATAGCCCAACATAAGGCGTCTGGAACTGCAAAAAGAGATCTTAGAGCCTCACAGGGAGGACTCTATCCCCCATATGTTATCACATATTCTTGTAGGGGGGTGTTTTCCCTTAGGAGTTGGCCCTTGAATGACCAAATGAAAAAGAAGGGGGCTTAAAAAACCCACAAATGTGTTTCATCCAAATTCGGGGCACGTTGTGCTAATGCACGCACATATCGGGAAAACAGAGAATGCCACTTCAATAATTTTGAAGTGAGGAAGGCACAAAACCCCCGAGTCCCGAAATGCGAAGAAGATCTGGGTCGTCCAAACCAGAGGGGCACGTGGCAGTAGATAAGCGAAACCGTGATTTCACAAGTCGAAGGTTTCAGCATGGAGCACGATGCAAGTTCGCAAAATGCGAAATCCCGAATTCACAATTTTGTGAATCAGAGGTTTGACAGGAAGCAATGCCTCAATTCCTCGAGAAGCAACGTCCTGAAAACATTCAGGGACAGATCCCTAGGTCATAGTGGAGGTCATATCAGATGGGAGATAGTGCTCGCTAAGCCCTAGTTCACAATTTCACGAATCAAAGTTTCATTGGGGGCAATGCGCAAGTTTCACGCAACGTGAACTCTTGAAACGCAAAACTGCGAAGCGCTCGAAGAGTGGGCCCAGGGTCACGGACCGAGGTCATATGGAAGCGAAGAAACAAAGAGGAGTAGGTACATGTTGATTGATTGGCGACTAGGGGTTTTCGAGGAGGCAATCGCAGCCGTCGGATGCATAGCAGATTCGACCGTCAATCTGAGGGAGGCCATTTCACGAGTTCGAGCATCGAGATATTTGGAATCAAGTGGATTGGAGACTCCCGAAAGGAAAAATCCCAAAATGCCTTTGGATATAGGTGTTGGTTCATGACCTGAGGTCACATGCAAGTAAAGGTGCAGAGTTCACGTGAGCTACGCCAAGGATCGAAATGCCGATGGTAGCCGCAGAAAGAGGTCGCCATGTTCTCCAAGTGCCAAGTCGACTCGACCTCGTTTTGATCCCGATGAAGCAGTTAATGAAAGTCGAGGAGGTAGTTGAAGCATCATCTCCCCCATGAATGGAGGGTCAGAGTCGTCTGACCGTGAAGGCAAACTGACAGCTCTGGCAGTTTGAGTTTGCGTGCGTAGAGAATACTGCATGCACAATTTGACCGATAGGACGCAATGTATGGACAAGAAGCTCGAGCACGCCTCTTTTGTTGTTTACAAAACTTTTGAGTATATGTATGGAGTTCTGTTATTTTGTAATGGTCGAATGGTTGAGCTAGGCTCCCTGCTATTGTAAATTTTTATGAAGAACATTGTTTATCTGGTTATGTATCCATTTTTTGAGACATCTTGGTTAATCTAAGTCAACTTTCTTGCTCCATTTTATTTGCCTCTGATATTGAAAGAGTTCATGAATGACTGATTCACATGGATTGTTGTGACTATATTATGATGAATGTTTGATTATAATGTTGTTATAATTTCTTTCAGTTTCTTTGAGATTTGAATTCAAGAGGATCTTGCATCTAATTTTTTCCTCCTTAGGCTGCTGAAAGACCTGATGTCCACACTAGATCTCTACACTCTCCTCACCAAAGTCTTCCCTCTATTCACCCTTACTCCAACTTACTGACTGAAGTTGATTCCAGACCTCAATTGCTTATGCATGCTAGTCCAGTTTTCCGAGTTAGAACGTTATTATCATTGACTCCTCTCCATTTGATCACCTAAAACTCATTTACATTTACTGTATAAACTGATGGGTATTGGGCTTGCCTTCCATGCAATCTGAAGGCAACTTCTAGTGCTAACAAAGAGCATTTAAGTTTTCACAGTTAGTCATAGTGTTATAATAATTTCTTGATAAAAACTGGATATATATATATATATATATATATATATGTTAACATTGGTAAATATAATTATGCCGAAGACATATTTTAGTGTTAGGTTTTGTAGAAAACATGCCAACTGGTTGACAGGTTTTTGAAAACAACTATCTAACTATTAAAAAAATAATATAACTATCCAACCAATACTACTTGAAGTAAATACTAACCAACACATCATGTATCCACCACCTGTCACCTATCCTTTGCTGTCGGTTCATCTCATCATGTATCCACCTGTCCCCTATACTTTGTTGTCAGTTCATCTATTGAACACGGTTGGCCGGTTGTACTACAATGGTCCATCTGTTACGACTGTCACATCCTTCATTGTCCATTCATTTGTTGAACATTGTTGATCCATCTGTTGAAAATTGCTGATAAAATATAGGCATAGGCTAAATCCCAAATGAAAGGGACCTTTGCCGGCACCCATTTTCCGTCGATTTCCCATCGTCGGTCCCGTTACCCGTCTTCCATTTCCTGTCGCCATCGCCGTCACCGATCCTGTCAAAGCCGTCGCCGATCATGTCAGAGCCCCAACTCCCCGTCGACCCTTCCGCCAGCAGTCCCACGATCTTTCCATCCAGCAACGCCAAATTCATTCTCCCCCCCCACCTCATTCCCTTTGTGTGCACACATTCCCCTTCTATTCATTCCAATCGCACGCTATCACATTTCAACCTTTGAATTTTAAAGACCGGTCGATCATGTTGTAACTTCGGTGCTGCATTCTTCTTTGTTACCAATTCTGCAGCGCTATATATTTATCACAAGTTTGGCAGAGAGAGGTCAGATTTGGAAAAAAATACTTCAAGTCAAACAAAACACAGCGAGCGGTTGGAGGCACCTTAAGGTGCCCTGGTTTCACTGTGAGTGGCGCTCTTTCCTCTTCTTAACAATTTCTAAATTCAAATCATGCACTCCTTTTAATTCATATTTGGTTTCTTTACTGTGCACGACCCTTCTATACCTTTGAATTATCGGGCATTATTAACAGGTCCACGTTTCAAATCTAGAAGGACCCTAGAAGTGCTTCAATATTTTTCATTTAGTTTGGATTATGTGTATTTCCCTGCTTCCAAAGGCAATTTCATGCGTTTGTTGTCAGTTTTCAAGTGCATTTATCTTACACGCAGATTTGTCGGTGCTTTTTCCACCTGAAACCCCTGTTAAATTGTTATCACAGACCTTGAATATCCATTGAGCGAGTTAGAAATTCACCACTGAAGTTCAACCAGATTAAATCGCTGGTTGGGGCTGTTATTACAATCCGAGAGTGACCCGTAAACATTGGGGAAAAAATGGGAATCTAAAAGAAAATTTTCAGAGCATGAGACTCCTAATGTGTCTATTTGGGGATCCATTTTTTCAATAATGGTGGGAGAAAATAACTTCCAATTATGCTTCCAGATATTTATTGGATAAAAATTGAAGAATTGCAGTAAGTTGTAGAACATATAGTTAGAGTTCAACAAAAATCCATATTCTACCAAATTTAAAAAATGTTGAACTTGAAGAGATAAGATGCACAACAAAAATTCAGTAGAAGAAGCAAAGTAAGAGTGCGATAAACACACAGGAAGATTGGGATAAAATATTGACTGCCTCTTTTTATTAATCTCAATCGCTTTATTGCAAAGAATACAATCCTAGGAATTGCTTTCTTGAAATGAGTACAATCTTAAGAATTCTTTTATACAACTCTATTTTCTCTGAAAGCAAGGCCCATGACAACTATACATTTGATGCGCACAGAAAAATCAGATTAGCTACATGGAATTACTAACATTACGTGGAAAAAGTGATGGTAAAAATATCCCACTTGGAAATAAACTTGAATAAGATTGGCTCCCCACCTTTCTCCTACACCTCGTTAATTTCTTTCCATCCATTGCCTTAGTTAAAGCATCTGCAACATTATCGCTAGTCTTAAACTTGAGTTGAGTTACATCACTAGACATCAGTGCCTTTTAATATAGTGGAATTTCACCTTGATATGATTTTTTGTGGATGGAATTTGGGATTCTTTGCCAAAGAAATTGCATTATGAATGTCACAACGAATATGCATGCCCCCCTATTCAAACCCAATATCTCTGCATAATTTCTGCAATCAAACTGCTTCCTTGGATGCTTAAGAAACTGCAATGTTCTCTACCTCGGTACTCGTTTGGGAAACCACTTGTTTCCTCTTATTCCTCCAACTCAAAGCTCCTTGAAACAAGATAAATACACATAAGTAAATTGCAATGTTCTCTGCTTCAGTACTCATTTGGGAAACCACGTGTTTCCTCTTATTCCTCCAACTCAAAGCTCCTTGAAACAAGATAAATACATAAGCACTAGTATAATTTCCATTGTGCATATCATCTGCCCAGTCAGTAAACCCATGAAGATGAAGGTTTTTGCCTCCATATTCCTCATAGCAAATAACATAGTCATTAGTGCCCCATGGGTACCTAAAGATCCTCTTGACAGTTGTCCAATGATGTCTTCTCTTGTACATGCTATTACATACTTAAGGATACCAACCACACTACATATGAAACTCTTTCCATCTCGTTTTCTTGTTTTCTCTTAGGACTCATGTGAGTGGACAAACACACTCCCACTTGAGATGGGGTGCACACTGGTTTACACTTCTCCATCCTAAAAAGCATAAGCATGTTTTCCAGATAGTTTCTTGGGTTGATAAACAACTTCATGTTTTGGTAGTCTCTCTTTATTTGAATTCCCAAGCAATAGTGCAACTCTCCCAAGTCCTTCATGTCAAATTCACATGACAATTGGGAATTGGTCTCCTTGATTAGTTTTTTATTGTGACTAATCAAAAAAAAAAATCATCAACATATAAGCCTAGAATAATGAAGTGATTAACTTGTTGCTTGAAGTAAGTGAAATGATCTGCATCATTCCTTACAAAGCTTTGTCCAGCAACATATTTGTTAAACCGTTGATACCACTGTGTTGGGGATTGCTCCAATCCATATAGTGAAACACCATGTCTTCTCTCCCTTCTATGACAAATCCTTTTGGTTGCTTCATGGAGATTTCTTCTTTGAGCTTACCATTAAAAAATGTTGTCTTCATGTCCATTTTCTCCACTTCTAAATCATAAGCAATCTCTAGTGCCAACATCAACCTAATAGAGGCCATTTTGGCCATCGGAGAGAAAGTCTCATCATAATCAACACTCTCAACTTAAGAATACCCATTCGTTACCAAGTGAGCTTTATATTGCTCCATTGGACCATCTATCTTATACTTCTCCTTAAACACCCATTTGCATCTATTGGCCTTCCTTCCTTTAGGAAACTCTTGAAAATGCTAGGTTTGGTTATGTTCCAACGTATTTATTGTTAGAAACAAAGAGATGTGCTCGTTTTTCCATAGACAATATAGAAATATTGTCACCCAGCCATAGGCCAAATCCACCCCCGTGCACCTTAACCTTGACAGATAGAATAATTCCAGAAACAAACCCTTATAACCACCTCCAGGGAGGTTCATCTCATATTTCATAGTCTTGTCATGTAATATGTTCTTCTAGGAGCACAACACTTGTGAGGTCTGCACTAGTCAAGAGAAGTTATTTAACATTAAATTGGGTAATGAAATTGAAAATTGGATGCAGATGCCAGGAATTCAAAATTAAACTAGATAGGTGATATCAATAAACTGGATGGATGTGTATGGTGTAGACAGATAGTCTCCTATGCAATGCCACAAAACATCATACTGTGCAAATGAACAAAACAACACACTTGGCAATGGAAACCCATGAAGCTAGAGGATCTCACTATGTTTATTTTGAGGAAACAATCTAAGTGAGTTTATCAATGCTTTTATTTTTGTGTCAGTGCTATTTATTGTTTTATTTGTGTTGGTAACATGAAAATTAATAAAACAAAGTCTCCACAACTCATATTTTATTATATCATGATTATAGTTTGTTAGAGTTTGGCAGTGCCCCGCAACAAGGTTTCAAAGTCATGGTGAATCCATTGCAATAACAAGAGAAAAACCTTGTTTTATTATATGCCAAAAATGGATAACAACTTGAGTTACCAGAATAACTTCCTTGTATAGACAGTTATTTGTCATTTGTGAATGACTTGCTAAGACCATGCTGGATAGAAATTTGATTTTATAATAGATAATTAGTGCTTGTGCAACAGAGTTGAGGTTAGGCCTTACCCAAGGATTAGCTCGTCCTTCCATCAACTCCAAGACAATAAATTTGCAGTGGTATTAGGGATAAGAAAGCTAATAACAACGCCCGTTATAATGATCTCAATAATATGAGATATAAGAGGCAGACTAACTTTTGAAGATTACATACCTATTTTGAAGCTTCTAGGAAAGCCAATGACTCATGTGCAATGATAATATATTGTATTTATAGTTATATCTAGATTGAATCATGGTTATTATATTATGATAAAGTTGCGACAAAGTGAGGAATAATTTGAGAGGGTGAATCTAGAATGTTTTACATGGAATGCACTAAATGTCTATTCTTGTATGTTTTGAGGTGAAATCCCCTCTAATCCTTTTTGTATGGGTCCTCATATGGATTCCTTGTTTTGAGGCTAAGGAAACATTGGAGTATGCTTCCATATTTTCTAGTAAATGTTGAAGTGAGAAGTGCTACAAGATAACAATCATGAACAACTCGAATGTTCTATAAGAGCTTCTCCTGCACTTTGAACTGTAATGCTCATTCAAGACATAAGGCACAGTTTTTGAAACGTACATTAATCTGAGGTCTTCTACAAGAAGAAATGTGTCCTTGCATGGGAAATGGTGCCATAGTTTCGAAGCTCAATAAATTAGTCTATTGTTCTAACTTGAACATTGTTGCAAAGAAATACAATGCATAATTGAATTGCACTGAATCAATTAAGATCAATCGATTTAGAGTTTACCTCAACTTAAATGTGAATATATTAAGCATACTAACATCCTATCTTGTTGCGAGTGAATCGTAGGAACATCTATGGAACATTACAAGAGGAGGCGTGGCAAAGAGACCATTAGTGAAGCTAGGTCAAAGAAAGGAGGGGAAAGCACCATTTACAACGACACTGCTTGCATCGTGGAAAACGACGTGGCATATCAATGGGGAGAAATTTACCAGATGTTCCATCAAGATTCCTATCCCGAGGTATCAAATGATGATCGATATTTGGGTGTCTCCCACGCTCTAAAAAGGTCTTGACTTTATCATATAGTTGCACATCCTGAAGTGTTCCCATGTGCAGAGGCTATTTCTTGGATCATCCATCGAACTGACATTGACAATAGGCTGATAAAAGATACTAAAGGGAAAGCTATTGCATCATTCCAGGCCTCAACTATACATGCATTCTATAAGCTTCCTACTAAAGAGATTCAACTCATAGATGAATGGATGTTGAAATGTCCTCTAGATTGCAGAGAAACAATTAAGAATTGGTGGGTTCCAAGTGTAAGTTTTAGATCAAGATCCGAAGATTATCCCATGAAAATGCTTAGAGCCCCTTACGGATATGTTGTAGCCCTTATGTGCAGGCTTTATGGAGAATCAAACACTTTAACATTCAAGGAATATTGGGTTCCCTTGCTACACAGTATCACAACTATTGGTCATATATTTAACTAGGTGGCTATCCTCTCAACCAACCTTGAAAAGTCCATATCAGTAGTAAAATATGCAGTGTCGGGGAAGCATCTACATTTCCACATGTCATCCTACCTGTTGGATATGGTCTGCCAAACACATGCTTACCCAAGAATGGGTTGGAGATGGAAAAAGAGTGACCTCCCTATTCATGTCTATTGTCAAGACTTGTGGGGGCATAAATATTGAGTGCACTATCAAAATATTTGCGACCACTTCTTAATTCCATTGTTCCAATTTTTATTCTGCATCTAAGCACCATGCATGTCAAAGAAAACAATGGAAGCTATCAACGGAATCGACGATTGGTTTGTACTTGAGAATGAGACTTATATTAGGATCTACGGATCAACCAAACCTCCAAACGTACTTCCCAAATTTGTGCCTGACAAACCGATGTTGCAGGAGGTAGCATACCACACCCTTGTACATGGGGTTGGAGCATCCCTCTCCAAATATAAGAAACTGTCATGGCCACCACTACCATTCTATGTGGGATCCTATAGTTTCAAGAACTCAAAGGAGGCACATGTTGAGGCAGAGGCTTTGGCAACATTCCATTTCAGGGAAGGAATATTCCATAGATATGATCCTCGGAAGGTTGTCAGCCAACATTGTAAACTCTACAAGCATAAGTGGCTTTATGAATATGAAACATGGAGAGTTGAGGATATATACAAAAAGACACATAATTATGATGAGGTTATCTTAAGAAGGGGAGACAACTCTACTACTAAAGAAAACTCAAAGGTCAAGCAAGAAAAGGAAGCTAAAGACGGAGAAGCCAAGGCAAACGATGAAGAAGAAGGTGCAGCTAAAACAACAACAGAAAAAGAAAGATTGGAGAAGGATCATGAAGCACTCTGGAAAAAGAAATCTGAAGAAGAAGCTGTAGCTAAAGAAGTATAAAAAAAATAAAGGTTGGAGAAGGAACCTGAAGCACTTCGTCATAAGAAATCTAAAGAAGAAGCTGCAGCTAAAGCAACAACTAAAAAAGAAAGTTTGGAGAAGGAGGTTGAAGCACTTCGGCATAAGGAAGAAACAGAAGAATAAATTGCAATAACAGAAGCGGAGAAAAAGAGGAAGGGAGAAGAGGAACAAGAGCAAAGAAGACTCTGAGCAGAACAAGAAGCAAAGCTCAAACAAGAAGAAGAAGAAAGGAAAAAGAAAGAAGAGGAAAAGAAAGCACAAGAGGAAATAAATGACACTAATCCCATGGATGCCGAACTACTTGAGGCTTCTAGCATACCATTGACTGGAGGCCATTTCCCTCTGGGAGAACTAGGGTTGGGGGGGTTAACGTCCTTCAAAGCAAGCCAAGTGGAATACCTAGGCTCTTTCATATTTGACAGGGCCCAGGGAAATATTGTACAATGAACTATAAGAACATTTCTCATTTCATATGTTCAACCAATTACAGTAACCACAGAAAGAACAATAGTCACAGACACTAGTGAGGATCCTATAGCTATGGCCTCCGCTAGTGTAGCATTTGCAATGGCCACGAAGAAAAATATCAGAGACTATATCAAAGAAATAGGAAAATACAAGGCTCGAAATGCGGCCCTGGAGGAAGAAAATAGATGTTATAAACAAGAAAGGAACAGTGTCACAGAGCACAAAGCATGTGCTAATGAAGTACACAAAGAATTCTATGATATGGAAAAGCAAGTATATCCTTATCTATAGGTATTCCAAGACATAGCTGCTCGAATTTTGTCATTATCTGATCATGTTAAGAAGAAGAACATCGAGCTGACAGGAGTGTGCATCACCATCAATGGTCTAAATAGGTGGCCTCAAGAACATCTGTATGCACCTCCAGAAGTCCCAAGAATTATTGAAGAGGAACATCGAATGAACTATACAACCATTGCAAGGGCCCAAAGCACTGGAATTAAGTTGGAGCAAGACATAGAATACTCCATTGGCACCTGCAAGCGACTTTACTTGTTGGCAGATAAATTGATTGATAAATGCATGCTGCCCAAAATTGGGGATTTGAGAAATCCAAGGCCAATAGAGCAAGTCTTTGCAAAATTAGAAGAGGCCATGAATGCTAGGGAAATCTCCATAAGAATAACTCAAAGAGTAACCCAAGGAACTTTAAAAGAACATATTGTTGAGCCAACAAGAGAACATCATATGTTAATTTCTTACTTTGCTACTTTGAAAAAAAACATGAAGACTGTAATTCAGAAAACAACCGATTATTCAATTACATTAGAAAGTTTTCCTTTTAGGAGAATTGAAATGATCTCCTCTTATCATAAGATTTGGACTGCCTATCTACAAAATCAAGGCTAGGGAGGAGAATAAATTTCCAATTTTGTAATGTATTGTATAAAGTATTGTGCTAATGTATTATTAAGATGATTAGCTATATACCCAAGAGCACTCGACAAAAAAGGGCTCTTACTTTTTGTAATTTTGGAGAACTATGTATTGAAATTTTAATGAAAAGAAGACCTCGGGGCCATTTTTGTAGGGGATGTGAGTTAGCGTTGTGTGATGTACTCGTTGAATTGTTTCTAGTTTGTGTTTTTCCATCTTCACAACTGTAAAGTTATATTATCCACATGACAAAATATTCTTTTGTGAGTTTCCATGGCTTTACTTAGACTTGGACCTACTAATTCTACATGGGGTGTCATTCCGCATGAAAACACATTCTTATTATAGTAGTTAATTATTTTGCCTTGTATTTACTAAGATAAATACATAATTATTTTTGTAGGTTTTTGTCTTGTTGCAGAAGTTAGATAAAAATCACAACTTTGAATAAGATGGCCATAGTACAGGCTTTTATTTTCTCTAAACAATTGATGTTTTAATTAATTATTTATTTACTAGATAGATAACATGGTCTTATTAATGATGCAGTGTATTACATGAACTAAATATATCACTGTGTAACTATTTTAGGAGAATTCAAATTATAGAGTTCTTAAGGAAAACATTGGGTGCAACTACTTTTATTGTTTGTCCAGTGAATGCAATGGTCTACGATGTACCAAGTGTTCTACATTTAATCAACATAGAAAATGAGTACATTCTTGGGGACCCATAACATTGCATGTTGGCGCGCCATGTGGCTTTCGGTACAAGCTTAAATCTGAATCCAGATTGGAAATAGATTGTTACCGAAAAAATTACGACATTGAATATCGTTATAAGAATAATAGAAAGGCCGTTGAGACCACTTCCATTCGAAAAGAGGTTCAAAATGCGGTACACTGTTTTTTTTAATAAAATTTTATTTTTATGTATTTTCATTAAATTATGATTTACTAATGTATGCATTTGGTTTTCATGTTACAGGGGGTGAAGTGTGCTCAAGATTTGAGTGAAAATTCTTTGGAATGTGTGAGAAGACGTGTTTATGAATACAACACTCAATCAAAGGAAAAAAAAATCTGCATTAAAAAAAATGTTCGCAAGAAAATCATTAAGGACAAAAATTGGAGTATGCTACGTAAAATGTTTAATGAGTCACCACCCGTAAGAGCTATTCAAATTTGTATTTTTTTTTGTTGGATACGAATTCAATACTACATGGTATTTAATAAAATCATTTTTTTTTAGCATGTTTTTCTTGCAATAGAAAAGTTTGTCTACCTCCTCCCAATGTAAATAGGATGATACCTTATCTATTGAAGAGTCACCCAATGTACATTTTGTAAGATACCACATGTTTTGTTACATAATTCTACAAAATACTAAATGAAAACCCCTTTTATTGACATATTTTTTGACAATGGATGTATTTATTTGAACATATACAGGGAAATATTGTATCTATTGGTGATTCATCTTCATCAGATATGGAGGAAAGGGTGGATGAAGGTGTTAAAGATGATGAAGGAATAAGTCAAATTCCTATTGTTGGGGAAAATGTTGAAACTCCTTTTAATTCACCAAAGTTTGATACTTCTGCTGACCAAATTTCAAACCCATTATATGACAAGACACCAGATGTTGTTGTTGAAGAAAATCGGATATTTGATAGTATTGACACAATTCATTGTTTCGAGCAAAGTTCAAAGGCTTTGTATGATAAGACACCAAACACCATCGTTGAAGAAAACATGAAATTTCATACTAATGACACTATTCAATGTTCCTATGGGCAATTCTCTTTGCCAATATTTGATATGATACCAGATAGTGTTCCCTTAGGCCCACCAACTTTTGATAGCACTCCCATGGGATTAGATGACCCATTTTGTTTTTCAGTGAATTTGCAACCATCTTCTTATAAATGTGGTGAAGATCCAAGAAAAACTGTCATTGATGGGAAAGAAACAACTTTGTTTATTGAAGATGATCGTAGTAATGGAGAGAACATAACTATGGTAAGTCATGGAGAGGTCAAAAATGTGGTAAATGAGGGTGATATTAGAGAATCCTCTATGCTGAAAAAAACAAATTTGCGCACAAATACACGCAGCAGGGGTCACAAAAGGACCTTTCTCATCCCAGATGGAGCAAAGGGTGGGGAATCCAATTATTGTCACCCATCATTCTATTCACAATCTATTTCCCAAACAAAGAGGACACACACATGCACTATAAAGAAAAATAGGTGTGAACTCTTCTTGTCGATACTTTATAATATCTATCGAGTTTTTCACATTTAAATATATTGTGTTTTGTTGATGGATTATAATATCTATACTATGTTTAAAATGAAGTTATTTTTTTTGTATTCAAGTATTTTTTTATGTTTCTTTGATAGGTAACACTTGCAATGGCAGGTAACAAAAGAGGGGGCAAGATGCATATACAAGACAAGGTTCAGTACAGTGATGGAATTTTTGATCTTTTGGATAAGGAAGCTCATATCTACTTCTGTGTAATGAAGGGCATGATGTCTGGAATTCAATATACCTTCAAAAGAGTTGCAGAAGAGAGACAATAAAGTTGGTATGAGAGATTTTCACTACTTAAGAAGAATAAGCAGTGGCATGTAGAAGTTTATTAGTCATTTTGTAGAGCTCAACTTCATCCTCCTGGGGAAATCTCCATTAATCCTTGACCGAATTGATAGTTATTGTTTTGTGTCTTTTTGAGAATATCAATCTAATATTCTATATGCATGGCTCAACTATATTTGCTTTGGCATCACTATGTGGAACTTGTGAAAATTATTTGTATATATTAAAGTTTTGGCCATATAATTGCAGAGGGCACATTGTTTGCATTCCTTGCTAATGTTCTATATGCATGTCTCAACTATATTTGCTTTGGCATCATTATGTGAAACTTGTGAAAAATATTTGTTGATATTAAAGTTTTGGCCTTATAATTGCAGAGGGAACATTTTTTGCATTCCTTGCTAATGGCCTTAAGGTGTTTTTTTCATTCCTTGCTAATGTTCAAACCATTGCACCCAACTAACCAAAAAAAAAGATTTTGGGTCCACTACAAAAAAATGGAATTCTCATAGTCCCGATCTCACCATTTCTCACCATGTTTATTACCTCTTAATCTGACATGGATTTCAAACTTGACATGCTTTACAATACTAAGAGCAGAATCAAGAAATTGTTTCTTCAAGTATCAAGTATGATTTCATAGGGTGCCTTTGAAGATGTCCTTTGTCAAAACTGCTTCAACCCTAACTGTAGCAAGCCTTTTCTCCTGCTAGAAAATTGTGCTGGATAATAGAAGTCAATTGTGTAGTGCATGCATAATTAGCATTGTTTGTGCACAACATCTTTTAATTGTATCTTCCATGTGATCTGCATCGAAATGCTCTACCACATATTCACTAGATACCCTATTTCCTAGCTCGGATTCTTGATAAAAAAAATCTCATCTGCTGCTAGGTGCTTTTCCACCTTTTCTTGAGATAACATACATTATCACTCCACCTTGATCAAAGAATCACATCCAAAAATAGAGAACACTTCTTAGGCACTCCCATAGTTTGTCACTATTGGATTGTTCTTTCGAGTCCCACTGACCTCTTTTTTTGGTCAATTGTTAACATTAATATAATTTTCTTATCCATCTTATTTAGGTCTGAAATAAAAAAATGCATCTCATATATTATTCAGGTCATTTGTACTTCATTATAGGGGAAAAATAGTATTAAACTACGGGACATGAGAAACACTCATCTTTAATGCTAAAACTTTATACTGCAATGATGAGTAAAATGTATAAAAACAACATGTTCACATAAAAATAAATACAAGATATAGTGGAGAGAATAATACATGTCATATATTACTAATAATGTTGCATGTTGCAGCTATACATCACAGGGGTAGCCCGAGGTAGGCTACATGTGCACACTTATATGTGTTGTACTCTTTTACCTATCTTATCATACATTACATCATTTATAATACATTAAGGCTTTTATGGTGATCTAATGTCTAATCACCTAACTAACCTTGGCATTGATTGTTAACATAATCTTTAATGTCATGTTATATTACTATCATTTTATTACAAACATAGCCATTTAACACATAATATATTAATGTTAACATTGTCACTGGAGCTTGCTTTTTTCTCCTCCAATATAAGGGAGGTAGTTATCTGGATATGTTTGGTGTTTCTTTAGTTCTCAATATCATAGCCTTTAGTTCTCAAGATAGGAACCTCTATGGGGGTTGGCTGCAGGCTCATTTTACTGTATTGGTAATGGAAACATGGTATCATTAAGAGTATGTTGAGAATGTGTGTAGATTCAGATCAAGTGCGGGTTGACTCTGATGGGGGGAGTCATGGTCTTTGCACCTGTCCTTGTCAGCCATGTCAAACACTTCTTGATGTCATCTCCTGTAGATCAGTCTTTGTTTCAGCATTGAGTGTTGCCTTCTTTTACTATAGCATTTTGCACCTTTTTGGGTACTCATACTTCTTAAGCTTTGTTAGCCTTATTAGTTATTAGCTAGATGTTTAGATGATATTTAGGAGCTTAGATTTTCTAATTTTAGCATCATTCTGGGAGTTTCTTTTGCACTCTCACATTGTAATTTATGATACTGGATGTATGTTATAGTCCCATTGACCTACTTTATTGGTCATATGTTGGACATTAATAAAATCATCTTAGCATATCTTATTTGAGAGTTTTATCCAGTTACGTAACTCTGTCCCCGTATCTCCTGATGTATATTGTGTTTTGTTGTTGATGTATAATGGGTAAATGAAGTTAATCTTCTTGGTATTTAATTGCCCTTTTCTATAGCTTGTTTAGGGATCACTCTCTGCTTCCACAATTGAAAGGGTTTTCTCCACAAGAACAATTTATATTCTTGGTCTGGAATGAGTTGACAAGTGCAGCTCTCCCTAGTTCCATTTTGACAGATCACATGTGCATCATGATGCAATTGCCCTACCTTCATATATGAAGCATAATACTCATGCATACAAATCTGACATTTATTACAAACATTATGTGTGTCTAGATCAATCACAATGAGCAATATCTCTAAGCGCAGTTACTAAATTAGTTGTGAGACATAGGCTTCAGTAAATGAAGCTCCTAAGGACAAGCACTCACCAATTAATGCTAAAGTGGTATTTGTAAGACTGGTAGTCTCACCATACAATTTTTCCCTTTAGTGCTATGATGGCTGGGTTGAGGAATGCTAATTGTATTGTGTCTTGGATTATTGGGATCATCTATTTGGAAATACACTTTCTTGGAAATGACTGTCTTTAGGCAATGTTTGATCATGTTGCATGGTTGCCTTTAATCTTGGAAGGATAATGCTCTTGTGGAGGTTAAATGTTGCTTTAAATGTATGCCAGTTTTATTGAATTCACATAAATATCTCATTGTCTTAGACCAATTTAGGGATTCAAACTAGATTTTAGAAATGATTTGTGGCCTTGTTAAGTCTGTTCTACCAATTATTTGAATTTCTTGATCGTCTCCATGGAAAATTTAAGGATCGATACTTTTGAAAGGATTGATATTATTTTCAGCTTTAAATCTTCATTACTGTTTGATTTTTACCTTATCAATTTCTATTGAAAGTGTAGCGTGCTTTAAAATGGTGTTGTGAGATTTGGAAACAAATAAGATGTAATACAAAACAAGAATTGGTGCTTCTCATTTTTCAGTCTCAGCAAGTGGAACTAATCCTATAACAGGTATAAGCACAAGGAAGAGTTTGGGCTGTGGAAATAGTCGCCGCAATGCATACGGGACACCATCTGCTCCACTATTGAGTGCACCACCTGAAAAATTACTTGACAAAGATGGGTTTTGTCATTCAAGTACATGTCTGTGTGATGCCACGTCTACTAAATGAAAAACATTTGAATGCTAAAAAGTAAAAAAATGGGATTGTAAAATATGTTTCAGAAACCTAGTAAGAGATTCTTTTTGACATTCTCAAAGAGATTATACTGCAATAATTTGAAAGTTGCATATCACATTCCAAAGGAAAAATCAAAATTATAAATTGTAATACTATTTTTGAGCCAGTGAGTTGATCCATTGAATTAAATGTGTAAATCTATTTCCTGTTTCTAAAAGAAATTCCAGATTTCTGAAAGAAAGTGCAAATAAATTATAGCAACAACCTCAAGATCAAAAGTAGTCGATGGGACAGTCGAAAATAGAGAATTTTATACTGTGCCTTGCGAAGGAGTGGTTAGGTGCATCCAATCTAGATTCACTTATGCACACGACAAGTAGAGTGCAATAAAGTACATTAATATAGTAGGGGTGGTCTAAAGGTATTAGAATTCACATGCAGTAGATTTGCTAAAGCGAGATAAAGTTCATGAACAATGGAGAGGAATAGTATCGCTTACAGTTATGTCCTTAGACAAAAGTTTGGAAATTTGAATGGAAAATAATGACGATATAATGAAACCGGACAATATACTTGCAGTTATGTATAATAATATTATTTTTGTGTCTTATTTTTCATTATTCAGGAGATACATGGAATCAAGATTGCAATCCAAAAAAGATAAGAATTTACCCGACAAGAGTGGAGACCAACATTTGTGGCATTTTGTGAACTACCCAAGGGGCAATTGTGAGAACTGAGGCAACAAAGAGGAGCAAGAAGGTAATGGCATCAATCAAAGGTTACTTGAGCAGGATTCCATTCTTAAGCCCGATGGAGTGAACAAAGATATTAAAGTGAGGGTTGTGGGATAGGTAAATTGCACTTTTTTTATTAAATTGTATGGAGCATTATAAAAAAACTCAATTTGGCACCTTACACATTGATCAAACTGTTTGATTGGTGGAAAATATTTAAACATGAGTGGCATGCAGATGATCAATTGGAAATAACCACTTGGGACCAATTTGTGACTATATTTTTCTATAACTTTGAGTCTTATACCCAGGAAGGTCACTACTTAGACCTTAAAAAAATGAAGCAATAAGACACCAAGATGTACTATTCTAGAGAGGTATGCATGTTATCACTTTAAGTTGTCCTTTGAAAGGAGTCATTCTGTGATCAATTATAGAAAGTACTTATGCCACCAATACTCTTTCCATTCTGGACTAGTGTGTGCTAGTCCAAGAGGGGTCTCCCTTCTCCCTAAAATCAACAAATTAAGCACTTCAAATATGCAACAAAAGCTTGTTGGTCTGCGATCAAAGTCTACAAATATGCGATGAAAACACTCCAAAAACACAGCTAAAGAACACTGAAATCTGCAACATGCTTTGAAAATATGCAGTCTTTGACTTTGAAACAACGAACAATCTTCTTGAATTTTCAAGGGATACTTGCAGCTCTGCAAGTTTTAACCTCTAAAACAATGGTTTAATTCATCAAAATAGCAAATAGAGTCTTAGGCAAACACCAATTTAAATGACAGGTGCCATAGTTTGTACTTTGTAGGGAATGGAGTATGAAAGGAAGGAATACTAGCAAGGCAAGCGGATCTTACGATCAAAATATATTTTGAATTAGAATATTAAAGCGAAGAGCTATCACAAGATAAAATTCTTACACCACCAAGATACTTGAATATGCCTCTGCCAAAGAGGCTAATCCTTTCTGTATTAATCAAATGATTAGCAAGTATATAATTCTGATAAACTCAGATTGACATCACATTCTCAGGAATCCAAAAGGATCCAAAGACCAAGCCTTGGAACTCCTATCTCCTCACACCACTTGAAGATGAAATCAATGAGAAATACGATGAACTCAAGAACTTGATAGAAAGTTGAAGACTCTAACACTCAAGTGGAAGAATAGGAGCAAGGAAATAAAGAAAATTTAAAACTCAAGACATCGATGGTATGCTTCTTTTACCTTCTCATCTTTTTATTCTTGAGGATTGACCTATATCTGAAAACCCTAATCTAAATATGGAGTCCATGCATATCCATATCACACAAGCAAAGCATAATCCTAAAAATAGTCTAAAAATAACCCAAGGCTAGGCTCCCAAGATAGATGAATGGATCCTCCTTAAAGAAAGCACAAAACTGCCCAGATTGGCCATGAATAGACTCCTTGATCACTGCCGAAGATAAGTTTGTCATGCTGCCAATAACAGCCTCCACAAAGCACTAAAACCATCTAAGAATGAATGTCCACAAAAGCAAGAAGAAAGTTGCCTCTAGGCTGGGTTCTCTATCTTCATCCAAAATAACATATTCCGAGTGTTGAAAAAGCCTTCAAAGAGTGGGCTCATGTTTACTCAAAGTTTCACCACAAAAGTAGAGATAAGTGTGCTATAAATAGAGGAGACAACCAAAATTAAACTCCTCCAGCTGGGTGCTGAAGCAGACCAAAGATAGCTCATATAAAGCATGCATGTATGGTGATAAGAGGCACCCTTCAGCTCAAAATAAGATAAGATTAAACTTGAAAACAGACACTGAGAATAACTCCCATAAAATGCCTTTTGATCACTCCAATCCTTTTAAAAATACTTCTCCCGCAACACCTAAATCAAGCTCCAATGGGGTGCTTTAGTTCTACTAAAAAATAAGATATCCTAATCTCCACAAAAGAATGCCAAAAACAACTGTCATGCAATGCCTTCCTTACCAAAATTTGATTTTCTTTTCTTGTCTTAAAAAATAGCACTCCAACCTGCTAGAATCAACCCCATTCTGTTGCCTTTCCTTAGTCAGAATTTAGCATACATACAGGGTCTAAAATTGGATTGCTTGCAAAGCTAGATAAGATCATAAATCAATAATCATACTTCAATGCTTCTGATCTTCATCTTCCATGACAACACCTCCCTTAGGTGATCAATTCTTTACAAAAGCAAAATCAAGACTTATTCAAGGTGTTCTTCACTGCGTTGAACTTAACATAAATACAAAGTCCAAAACCAGATTACTTGCTCTTGAAAGAATCTATTGGACTTTGATCTGGAAGAGCTCTCTTGCCTAGATTCTGACTTTTCACGATCAGTCTTCTCTGTCCTTTAAGAAACACAGGTAATCTTTGAACTGGCCTCCAACAATTCTTCAATTTTTTCTAGCTTATACATATCCCCTGATACTTATTCTTATGAGGGTTGCTCCTTTGGCTCGTTGATTCATTAACCTTTGAATTGTCACTGAAATCAATCTTCTTTATCGTTGTCTCCAGTTAAAGGACTTCAACTTTTAACATTGGCTTTGGCAATGGTGCTTACCTCAAACAATGCCAACTCATCCTATAAATAATCATGCAAGCCTACAATCTATTTTACTAACATACTAGATGATTTTTTTGTATTGCTCATCTAAATGGCCTGCCGCCTATCAATGTATACTTGTACTTTCTAACCTAATTTCTGGTGAATATGATGTGATTGAATCTGTTGGGATCTTTCATATCCCAAGGGATAGCACTGTTTCTGGAGATGACTTTTAAATTGCTCCCAGTGTGTTACAAGTGCTTCTCTTCCTCTCTACAATCTCTAGCAATATGCCTCCCACCATGAAAAAGGCATGTCCACTCATTTTGATTTGGATGATATCTACAGTGCCATCATATAGAGGTAGTTTCAACTTTTCTTCAACTTTATAAGGGTTAACATAGTTTTTCATCTTTTACCTCATCTTGATGAAAACTAGAGCTTTTTGGCTCGTCTTCCTCTGTCCCTCTGTTCTCGTTTGTCTTTAGCATAACATAGAGAAGTTATCTCAGCAATATCTGAATATCTTCCATATTTTGCTCCATTCATTCAAAGAGAGCTTTAAAGTCCTGCTCCTCCTCACAAGCTTATTCAACATCTGGGCCACCCATATTGGGCTTCTTTGGTATTATTGTTCTTTCAAAAGGACCTTGTAGTGGTTTTCCTCCCTCTGCAAATTTCTCACGAGTCTGGATCCTACACAGACCTCAATATCACCAGTACCCTGGCTATAGTTAATGAGGAACTTGAAGGTTTTGTTACCAAACTGATCCATATTCCAGTGGGCAGGTCAAAACAGCCAGTGTATCTATACTATGGATTCATGCAAAACAAAATAATGAAGTTACTGCGCTTATGCTCAATGGTTTTAATTACTTGATTCTAATGGCCAGCATTAATGAAAATTATTCATCAAACTGCGAAGAAAACATACACACAAAATTATACATACTACACAAAAACTCGATAATGGAGAAAGTCGTGGGGTAAAAACTCCTATCTTATTCAAGGCTTGCAGGGCACATGACAATGTCTGTCACCCTTTCCTCAACATTTTGTAGTTCACAGGGCTATGTTTCAGTGTCCTTCCTTGTGAGTCCTCTCTGGCTTGTGGTTGTGATCTATGATGTGATGGTCCCCATTACAAGCTAATACTACAGTGGCATATTGCTCAAAAATAAATTATGCATTTTGGCTTAGCATTTCTGAAACCCTCAAGTGATACAAAACATTTCATGCATATAGAAATTTGGGTATGTTCGGTTTCTATGCTATTGAAAATTTCTTAGTTTGAGGAATTTTGATAGTTTTAGTTTGTGTTTGTATTTGTCTGCACTAAATCCGAATTTGTAAACACACGTTAATGAAGTGTTGTCTCCTCTATAGGTACAATGATCGCATAGTGTGGACTGACAAGGAATTGAATTTGAAGCTCATGAGAAAGGGTCTATTGACACAGATATATGCTCCAATGGTGAGATTCAATCACAAATAGATTCTTGAATGAACAGGCTTTCTTTTACTTAGTAAATGTCTAGTGTGGACTGAAAAGGGATTGAATTCAAAGCTGACAAGAAGGGGGTCTATTGACCAATTGTTTGTTTAAATGTGTTTTATTGGAAAATGAATACATTTTAGTATTAATATGGAATAATATGGAATGTGTGTGTGTTCCGGGTCATAGTTCAAGGTTTGAAGGAGGCTACTGTTTTCAGCAATGCTTTGGTATATGGGCATGATGTTCTTGAGAAATCAATTTCTAAAGAGAAGTTCTTGTCATCTATGTCTAATACAAGCATAACTAATTCATCTGTAGCACAGACTGTTGAAAACAAGGATGGGGATAAACATCAAGCAAAGTTAATGGAAAAAGTTGGAGAAGGTGAAACTTAGGCATCATCTAGAAAGCTCCTAGAAGCATCAATTAACACAGTTGTGGCAGTGCCTCCCTTGGCACCTCTGTATTTAAATGTTTACACTGGAAGTTTTTAGGAAAATGTGACTGATTATTTTTATCAATCAATTCATAGCATCTTGCAAAGATTCAGACAAGAATGGTGCTTATGTTTGTCAAATTCATTTAATTTTCAATTTTTTCACAAATAGAGAATGTACAAATGGTTATGAAAGTCTGCCATTTATAGAGCCCGTGATGGAGTTGAAGATATTTTCTATGGTTCAAAGCTCTGAAGTGGTGCATAGGTGCCTTCTGTAGAGCTTGCATTCAGTTTCCATCTTGTCTTGGATGAAGAGAAAGGCACTTTACTAACTATTCTTTGAAGTCCAAATCTAGTTTCCGTCTGGATCAAGGACTTCGAATGAGTAGAAATATTCCTGATCATTACCCAAGCGCAGCTGTAAAATTAATTTTTATAGTTGGCAATCTATACCCTAGATTAGATTGCAGCCATTCGGTTCCTGTGGAATAACAAATGCACTATTGCTTCATATTGCTTTGTTGAGTATTGACAACAATACTGTTATATTTTGTACAATAAGTTGTCATATATTAGAAGTGTTAACATGGATGTAGAGGAATTGAAAGGATACTCTATTTAGTGCCATTGGACTGATTGATTCACATTTTTTCTCTAATTTTAATTTGTTTGATCTCTAATATAAACCTTGGAACAGAATAGAAAGATTATTGTTATCACCTATCACATCATTCGGATATAAATCTACATTTTAAAGATATTGTATATTTGAAGTCTCTGGGAAAAATTTAGTTTATGGTTATGTTGTACACTATATATAGGAATGAGCTCTGTTCATTTGAATATTCGATATAAGCACGTATAGGAGTATCTATTGAGCACAAACAATTGGGTGGGATTTGAACTTTTTGATGTTCGACCCTTTGAAAAAGAGTTGGAGAAGTGAACTCTGCAAATAGAAATTCATTTGCATTCAGTTCTTGTTTTTTGATCACGAAATTAGTCTGCTCCAGTATATCAAACAGGACCCTCGGTTTGTCGCGAGTACACACATGTTTAAATATGCGATTTGTCGTGAGTACACACACAGAGGGTGTTCCTTTTATTTTTATTAGTCCCGGACTTTGCTGTACATACCCTTCTACAGATCAGATCTGGACATGCATGGCGCATCAAAGGTATCATGGAGCTGAAGAACTATCTTTCAGATTACAAAACCACCTTCTTGAATGCTTTTTTGATGACTGGCACCACAGAGAAAGGAATAAACATATTTGACATCGAGGTTCATACAGGAAAACACCACCAAAGTCAACCTATGATGAAACAAGTTTCAAACTCTGTCAACTAACTATTGAACATAAAGAGAAAATGATCTGGAATAAAATCTGCCAAAAGTGTGCCTTCTTATCTGAGTTGTAAGAGTGAAGATGGGCTAGTAAAGTGCCTCCTCTGCTGTTGTCACACAATTACTACTGCTATTATATAGGTCTGCAAATGAAGCCTCACTTGAAGTGCATCCCTAACACTACTCTCCATATGATGTGCACGGACAGGTGCCAACTCATATGTTCAGATTCAAGGGGTCCGTGTCATTATTTCCTATTCAATCCGTTAGGATGTCAAGCTGATTGCTTGGGGGGTTTTACTTGCATCATGACATCGGACTTCTGACAGCTCCTTTGCTAACTCTGCAAACTCTATTATTTGATTCAGGAATCACACAAACTATAACTGGGATGTTTGATAGTATATTCAGATTCTTAGTTTCCAAACACAGATCCTCTAAATGTGTTTGAGAATGTCATGGGTGTGCTATGTGGATGGCATTAATTACTAAAACATTCTACAAGAGGACATTACTTGTAAAAGAAGTAACTTGTATTTTTGGGAAACTGCATATCCTGTAATTATATCAATAGAAGATATGTCAATTAAGGCCCCTTGTTCATTTGAGAATTGCCTTCAGAATTGAATGTCCAGCAAGGACCAGGATGTGTGTTGTTGCTTTCTTTTGAAATAAATTCAGTTTTTTTTTTTTAATTCTAAGACATATTTTGTCATTTATAATGACTTTTCTATAAGAACTCCAGAAATATCTTCCTTAAATAAGGGAATATACACAAGAATGGAGCTTTATGAACATACACTGATAAATAAAATGACAGGATAGAATAAATCATGCAATATCGAGAAGTTTGGAACCATAATAACTCCTAGAATTCCACTATACAAGCATAGGTTGAGCTGAAACATCTTCTGCCACTAGCAAAAGATTGAACTGAAATTTTGGAATATATTGATGGACAAAATATGAATACAAGATCATCATAAGAGCCTTATGGATAGCGTTAAGATAGCCACATGATCACAGACTCTTGAAATGCAAAGAAATGGAAATCATAAACTGCTTGAGCTAAATTAGCTCTGAAAGAAATACAAAATATTAACCTTAGCATTGCTAATCTTTCTCATGTTGTATCCCAATGTTCCTTACAGGAACTTTGAACTGCTTTCTTGCATCTACCAGCCACCAAAGCATTATCCCTCCCAATGTTGCAACCACTGCAATAGGTGCATAATTAAGCGTATTCCATGTAATTGGGTATATTGTTGGCAACAGAAACATTGAACAGGTGTAACATATCCACAAGAATGCTATCAGAAAGAAAGAAAGTGAATATTGAAAAGAAGTTATATACCACTCGTGCAACACTTGTTGTGATTGAAAGGCCCCCAAAGAAGAAAGAACCCCATATAACAAAGAACAAAATTATTGCACCGTTGGAACTATGATACCACCCATGAAATGCGTCATATAAAATCTGTGCTGGTACAAATGTGCCAACTATTTCATTTTTTGTATCATATAGGTATTTGAGGTCCTGTTACAAGTATGAAGACCAAAGACTGAAACCTAAGATTGGAACCTTTGCCAACTTGTCAAATCTTGTAAAAATATCATAAAATAATGTACAATATATTGAGATGGGAAGCTTGGAATTTAATAATGACTTAGAACGTGCAATTGTCTAATGTTCTATAATTGCACTTACCTGAATGCTAAAAGTAAGAGCTAAGATGTAGGCCCATCCAAAAACTGATATAATTCCTAGGCTCGAGAGTATGGCAATTGGACCATTGATTTCTGCACCTCTTGTTTCTTCTGTTAGATGTGTTGCAGAATCATAACCATAGAGAGAATATTGACTAACAAGGAAAGAAAGAATTATAGCATATGTCTTGCTGTGTATTCCAGTTGAAACAAGAGATGTCTCAAAGTGTGTGAATACATATGATGCAGATTGAGTACTCTGTGCAACCAATGGAAGCATCACAACAATAACTGCTCCTCCAATGACCTACATGCCAATCAATACCAAAAGGAATATGAAAATGCATATTCGAGGAATCAATGGTTGTGTTAGCGATAAAAAATGCACTGGTATTTTTGAGTGTTTTCTCCATAAGCTCATTTCTAAATTTTTAGTAGAACTGTCTATACCTCCAATTCCCAATTTTAGAAAGTGTTGGCGCTGGTGAAAACTGGTATTTTTGAGAATGTCCTCATTATTCGCCACTTGATTTATCGTTCCCCTAAGTATTTGGCTAGTATCATACTCATTCTCCATGTCAATTTTTCATCAACCCTTGAATAATGCCTTATTAATCTCTTTTGCTTTGATACTATGCCTCTTAACTTGCAATACAAAGACACACATAAAAGTTATTTCCTAGATTTTATGTTTTGGAATAAAATATATATTTTATATTCCCAAAAAAGTTCATTTGTATTTTTTAAAAATACAAAAAATGGTGTGTGCTTGTGTATTTTAATCCTAAGTCTAAGCCATATCACAATCAAGTAAATCAAAGTCTACCAATCTACATGTCAAGCAGTCAACTCATAAGCCAACACACAAGTCACTAAAGCCACGCAAGTGTCAAACCCGATTCCATTCACTTGTATCATCAAGCTAGTTATTAATATTATTTGCCAAGATTGCAAGTGTCAAAAGATCATGCAGGGTATTTAGGTGAACAGGGTTTTAGGAATACAGTGTCATTTGCATCAACGACAGGTGTAAAATCGGTGTATAAAAGAGTGGTAATATGGCACATACATTGAGCAGCCAGATGCCCAATTAAGATTGCAGGTACCAAAAGATTGTGCAGATGGCATTTTTGATATCCAGTTGCTTGTAAAGTTTAAGGGTGATAAATAAAACCTATCAACTCTTCATATGGGCAAAAGAAGAACGTTATGGAGATAGTCAATTTTAAAAGAGATTCCAAAGTTCACAAGTTGAATTTAAATGCCACGCAACACATTAAAGCCACATACCTAGCCACGAGTCAGCAACAAGTCAACACATACAAACTGCCATGTGCTGAGGTGAAGATGTGTTGTGTAGTTGTTATAAAGATGAAGGTGGCTCGAGCATCAAATTGAAATCTACAGGTTTCAAAAGAACACACAGGAGTTTTGCGTTCTTCAAATGAACAACCCATTTCAAGCAACAACCCTAATAGTTGATACACTTAGAATGTCACATACCATCAGGAGGCATAAATACAGGGAATAGACTATTTGGTGGAGAGAAGGCGGCCTTGTGCTTGCATGTGAAACATCTCACTCTACATTGCAGAAAGTGCCCAGATCTAGTGGCTCCTGAAGTGGAGTGGAGCTATTTTGACTGATCGGGATTATTGTTGTCTCAATGCCCAACTAATTATATGCAGTGCGAATGTATGAATTTCAACACCCACGTTGCCAAATTAAGTGGGGTATATAACTGTCAGGCCTAACAATACATTTCTTGTTGTAATCATCCATTAACAAGGTTTTAAGTCATGGGCTTGTAGGGGGAAGAAGATATCTGATATCTATATTCATCAGGGCTAGGCAACCAAGATCCAGATTTGTGGCAATATATATTGGGTTTTGGTACATTTTATTTCATAGGATCTAGGTGGTTGGCTCGGTCTTCTGATTCAATATGGATCGGGTATCTTCTGGAAATCTTCTTCCAGAGTCATTTCAGGGAAATGACATGACCGGACAACTTGCATTGATATGGACGTGATAATAGAGGCCGAGGTGGTTACGGTGGAGACTGAAACAGAGATGGATATGGTGGAGACAACAAATAGCCTAAGTGTCGAATCATCCAAGAAGTAAGTTTAGTTTTGACCAGCAAGGATTTTCTTTTTGGCCAACTCAAGCTTTTCACCGGCACAGGAAACATATTTACAACCAGTTAGTCGTTGAAAAGCAGAGCTTTCAACGACTAACTAGCAGATTTCAAGGGGAAGAGCCGGTGAAACCATAGAGAGAAAAATTTTAGGAGTTTGAGCTCGAACAGAGCGATTTTTGGGTGATTTAAAGGATAAGGTGGCATCAAAGAATTAATCACCAAATTATGAAATATTTGGTTTCAAGATTTTGTGGAGATATATGAGGTAAATTCTCACATGGTCAGCTAAGACCTTGCTCACAGTTGGTGAAAGATTTCAGCTACTGAAGACATGTTTCATCACATCAGAGACACATCAAAAGCACATCAATGATAAAGACCAGATGTCAAAGACCTTTTTGAAGACAGTTTGATCCATAAGTAACTAGATTTGGTTTAGCTTATTGTATTGAATTTATACTCTGTTTTTTTATAATTAGAAATTCAGATCCAGTTTTTCAGGATCTGAGACTTGTTGTAAAAGGTTATAAATGCCTATCATTTTGATAGAGGAGGGGTTCGATTTTGGATATAGAAGATACTATATTGTAAACAAACTTTTCCATATGATAATACAAATCACAATTTTCTCTCTCTATTGATGTCAGATTCTCATCTTTCCTTCTGTACTCTTATTCAAGTTGTTTTAGATGCAGAATGACTATCATCTCATTGGTTAGCTCATAACTTGACTGATAGTTGCTTATCATTGTTTATTAAACCCTACATTTGTTTTTGGTTTATAATCATTGTTTTCTCACCCACTTAAAAGCCATCATCTGATTATTGATCCTTGAGAGCACTGATTCATTTGATTCTCATTTTGACTGTCTGAATACCATACTGTAATTGAGTTATCCCATTGATCCACACATACAAAAACACAAAAACAAGTTTACTTTAAGTTACCAAGCATCTTTGACTTACAACCACAAAGAGTTTCTTGGAGTGATAACAGGTTGCACAAAGCAATTTCATACAACTAGAAGAGTAGACACTGGATCCATTATTTTAGTGAATGAATCCTAGCCTTTACTATCTTACACTATCACTTACCCTCCATGAAGCCCTAACTGAACATTTCCTATCATTCCCTACTCATTCATAGTTCCAGAGGGCATAGTTCCATAGGGTGTAGTTCCAGAGGGCATAGTTCCAAAGGGCATAGTTCCAGAGGGCATAGTTCCAGAGGGCATAGTTCCAGAGGGCGTAGTTCCAGAGAGTGTAGTTCCAACAACGTAGTTCCAGAGGGCATAGTTCCATAGGTCATAGTTCTAGAGGTCGTAGTTCCAGAGGGCGTAGTTCCAGAGGCGTAGTTCCAGAGGCGTAGTTCCAGAGGGCATAGTTCCAGAGGTCGTAGTTCCAGAGGTGTAGTTCTAGAGGGCGTAGTTTCGAAGGCGTAGTTCCAGAGGGCGTAGTTCCAGAGGTCATAGTTCCAGAGGGTGTAGTTCCAGAGGTGTAGTTCTAGAGGTCATAGTTCCAGAGGCGTAGTTCTAGAGGGTGTAGTTCCAGAGGGCATAGTTCCAGAGGGCATAGTTCTAGAGGGCGTAGTTCTAGAGGGCGTAGTTCCAGAGGTGTAGTTCCAGAGGGCGTAGTTCCAGTGGCATAGTTCAAGAGGGCGTAGTTCCAGAGGTCATAGTTCCAGAGGCGTAGTTCTAGAGGGTGTAGTTCCAGAGGGCGTAGTTCTAAAGGCGTAGTTCCAAAGGGCTTAGTTCCAGAGGTCGTAGTTCCAGAGGCATAGTTCCAGAGGGCATAGTTCTAGAGGGCGTGGTTCCAGAGGTCAAAGTTCCAGAGGCGTAGTTCCAGAGGGTGTAGTTCCAGAAGGCGTAGTTCTAGAGGGCATAGTTCCAGAGGTCATAGTTCCAGAGGGCGTAGTTCCAAAGGGTGTAGTTCCAGAGGGCGTAGTTCCAAAGGTCATAGTTCCAGAGGGCATAGTTCCAGCGACGTAGTTCCAAAGGGCATAGTTCCAGAGGTCATAGTTCCAGAGGCGTAGTTCTAGAGGGTGTAGTTCCAGAGGTCATAGTTCCAGAGGGCGTAGTTCTAGCGACGTAGTTCCATAGGGCGTAGTTCTAGAGGTCATAGTTCCAGAGGCATAGTTCCAAAGGGCGTAGTTCCAGAGGGTGTAGTTCCAGAGGGCATAGTTCCAGAGAGCGTAGTTCGAGTGACGTAATTCCAGAGGGCGTAGTTTTAGAGGTCATAGTTCAAGAGGGCGTAGTTCAAGAGGGCGTAGTTCTAGAGGGTGTAGTTCCAGAGGGAGTAGTTCTAGAGGGAGTAGTTCCAGAGGCGTAGTTCCAGAGTTCATAGTTCCAGAGGCGTAGTTCCAGAGGTCATAGTTCCAGAGGGCGTAGCTCCAGAGGGCGTAGTTCCAGAGGTCATAGTTCCAGAGGCGCAGTTCCAGAGAGCGTAGTTCCAGCGGCGTAGTTCCAGAGGGCGTAGTTCCAAAGGTCATAGTTCTAGAGGCTGTAGTTCCAGAGGTCATAGTTCTAGAGGGCGTAGTTCTAGAGGCATAGTTCCAGAGAGAGTAGTTCCAGAGGTGTAGTTCCAGAGGGTGTAGTTCCAGAGGCGTAGTTCTAGAGGGCGTAGTTCCAGAGGTCATAGTTTCAGAGGCGTAGTTCCAGAGGGCGTAGTTCCAGAGGGCATAGTTCCAGAGGTCATAGTTCCAGAGGGCATAGTTCCAGAGGCGTATTTCTAGAGGTCATAGTTCCAAAGGCGTAGTTCCAGAGGGTGTAGTTCCAGAGGGCGTATTTCTAGAGGGCGTAGTTCCAGAGGGCATAGTTCCAGAGGCGTAGTTCCAGAGGGCGTAGTTCCAGCGACATAGTTCCAGAGGGCATAGTTCCAGAGGTCATAGTTCTAGAGCCGTAGTTCCAGAGGGCGTGGTTCTACAGGGCGTAGCTCCAGAGGCGTAGTTCCAGAGGGTGTAGTTCCAGAGGTCATAGTTCCAGAGGCGTAGTTCTAGAGGGCGTAGTTCCAGAGGCGTAGTTCCAAAGGGCATAGTTCCAAAGGTCATAGTTCGAGAGGCGTAGTTCGAGAGGGTGTAGTTCCAAAGGGTTGCTTATATAGGGTGTATTTCCAGAGGGCGTAGTTCCAGAGGGCATAGTTCAAGAGGGCGTAGTTCTAGTGGCATAGTTCGAGAGGGTGTAGTTCCAGAGGTCATAGTTCCAGAGGTGTAGTTCTAGAGGGAATGGTTCCAGAGGTCATAGTTCCAGAGGGTGTAGTTCTAGCGACATAGTTCCAGAGAGTGTAGTTCCAGTGGCATAGTTCCAGAGGACGTAGTTCCAGAGGTCATAGTTCAAGAGAGCGTAGTTCAAGAGGGCGTAGTTCCAAAGGGCATAGTTCCAGAGGGCGTAGTTCTAGAGGTCGTAGTTCCAGAGGCCGTAGTTCTAGAGGGCATAGTTGCAGAGGGCGTAGTTCCAGAGAGCGTAGTTCTAGAGGGCGTAGTTCCAGAGGTCATAGTTCAAGAAGGCATAGTTCAAGAGGGCGTAGTTCCAGAGGGCGTTGTTCCAGAGGGAGTAGTTCCAGAGGTCGTAGTTCCAGAGGTGTAGTTCCAAAGGTCATAGTTCCAGAGGCGTAGTTCCAGAGGGCGTAGTTCTAGAGAGCGTAGTTCCAGCAACGTAGTTCTAGAGGGCGTAGTTCCAGAGGTCATAGTTCTAGAGGGCATAGTTCTAGAGGTCATAGTTCTAGAGGGCGTAGTTCTAGAGGCGTAGTTCTAGAGGGCATAGTTCTAGAGGCATAGTTCCAGAGGGCGTAGTTCCAGAGGGAATAGTTCTAGAGGCGTAGTTCCAGAGGGCGTAGTTCCAGAGGTCATAGTTCCAGAGGGCGTAGTTCCAGAGGCGTAGTTCCAGAGGTCATAGTTCCAGAGGCGTAATTCCAGAGGGTGTAATTCCAGAGGGCATAGTTCTAGAGGGAATAGTTCCAAAGAGTGTAGTTCCAGAGGCGTAGTTCCAGAGGGCGTAGTTCCAACATCATAGTTCCAGAGGGCGTAGTTCTAGATGTCATAGTTCCAGAGGCATTGTTCCAGAGAGCGTAGTTCCAGAGGGCATAGTTCCAGAGGCATAGTTCTAGAGGGCGTAGTTCCAGAGGTTGTAGTTTCAGAGGTCGTAGTTCCAGAGGGCATAGTTCTAGAGGTCATAGTTCCAGATCCGTAGTTCCAGAGGGTGTAGTTCCAGCGCGCATATTTTTAGAGGGCGTAGTTCCAGAGGGCATAGTTCTAGAGGTCATAGTTCCAGAGGGCGTAGTTCCAGAGGGCGTAGTTCTAGAGGGTGTAGTTCCAGAGGGCGTAGTTTCAGAGGGCATAGTTCCAGAGGGCGTAGTTCCAGAGGTCATAGTTCCAGAGGGCGTAGTTCTAGCGGCGTAGTTCCAGAGGGCGTAGTTCCAGAGGCCATAGTTCTAGAGGCATAGTTCTAGAGGGTGTAGTTCCAGAGGTCATAGTTCTAGAGGGCGTAGTTCCAGCAGCGTAGTTCTAGAGAGCGTAGTTCCAGCGACGTAGTTCCAGAGGGCGTAGTTCTAGAGGTCATAGCTCAAGAGGGCGTAGTTCTAGAGGGCGTAGTTCTAGAGGGCGTAGTTCTAAAGGGAGTAGTTCCAGAGGTCGTAGTTCGAGAGGCGTAGTTCGAGAGGCGTAGTTCCAGAGGTCATAGTTCCAGAGGCGTAGTTCCAGAGGACGTAGTTCCAGAGGTGTAGTTCTAGAGAGCGTAGTTCCAGTAGCATAGTTCTAGAGGGCGTAGTTCCAGAGGTCATAGTTCTAGAGGGCATAGTTCCAGAGGTCATAGTTCCAGAGGGTGTAGTTCCAAAGGGCGTAGTTCCAGAGGGCATAGTTCAAGAGGGAATAGTTCCAGAGGTCGTAGTTCCAGAGGTCGTAGTTCCAGAGGCGTAGTTCTAGAGGGCGTAGTTCCAGAGGTCATAGTTCTAGAGGTGTAGTTCCAGAGGGCGTAGTTCCAGAGGTCATAGTTCCAGGGGGCATAGTTCCAGAGGTGTAGTTCCAGAGGTCATAGTTCCAGAGGGCGTAGTTCTAGAGGGCGTAGTTCCAGAGGGAATAGTTCCAGAGGGCGTAGTTGCAGAGGCGTAGTTCTAGAGGGCGTAGTTCCAGTGGCGTAGTTCTAGAGGGCGTAGTTCCAGAGGGCGTAGTTCCAAATGCATAGTTCCAGAGGGCATAGTTCCAGAGGATGTAGTTCCAGAGGTCGTAGTTCTAGAGGTGTAGTTCCAGAGGGTGTAGTTCCAGAGGGAGTAGTTCTAGAGGCGTAGTTCTAGAGGGCATAGTTCCAGAGGGCGTAGTTCCAGAGGCATAGTTCCAGAGGGCATAGTTCCATAGGTCATAGTTCCAGAGGCGTAGTTCTAGAGGGCGTAGTTCCAGAGGACGTAGTTCCAGAGGGTGTAGTTCCAGAGGGCGTAGTTCTAAAGGGGGTAGTTCTAAAGTTTGTAGTTCCAGAGGGCATAGTTCTAGAGGGCGTATTTCCAGAGGCCATAGTTCTAGAGGGTGTAGTTCCAACGACGTAGTTCCAGAGGGCATAGTTCTAGAGGTCATAGTTCCAAAAGTGTAGTTCCAGAGGGCGTAGTTCCAAAGGCGTAGTTCCAGAGGGTGTAGTTCCAGAGGTCATAGTTCCGGAGGCGTAGTTCTAGAGGGCGTAGTTCTAGAGGGTGTAGTTCCAGCGACGTAATTCCATAGGTCATAGTTCTAGAGGGTATAGTTCCAGAGGGCATAGTTCCAGAGGTCATAGTTCTAGAGGGCATAGTTACAGAGAGCGTAGTTCTAGAGGGTGTAGTTCAAGGGCATAGTTCCAGAAGGCGTAGTTCCAGAGGGCGTAGTTCCAAAGGGTGTAGTTCTAGAGGACGTAGTTCCAGAGAGCGTATTTCCAGCGGCGTAGTTCCAGAGGGAATAGTTCCAGAGGTCTTAGTTCAAGAGGGCACAGTTCCAAAGGGAGTAGTTCTAGAGGGCGTAGTTCCAAAGGGAGTAGTTCCAGAGGGCGTAGTTTCAGAGGCGTAATTCTAGAGGGCGTAGTTTCAGAGTTCATAGTTCCAGAGGGTGTAGTTCCAGAGGGCGTAGTTCCAGAGGGCGTAGTTCCAGAGTTCGTAGTTCCAGAGGGCATAGTTCCAGAGGTCATAGTTCCAGAGGCATTTTTCCAAAGGGCATAGTTCCATAGGGCGTAGTTATAGAGGTCACAATTCCAGAGGCGTAGTTCTAAAGGGCTTAGTTCCAGAGCACATAGTTCCAAAGGGTGTAGTTCCTTACTCATGGTGACTTTCAACTCTTCAAGCCTCATAATTTGACAATAAAATTAAATTAAAAAATGCAACCCATAATTAGGGTATGCACTAATCAGCCTATGACATTTATTGTTACAAACAGATGGATTATTGTACAAGTCATGTAACAATATTGAAATTTTCATTCAAGGAAGCTATTGAACTTTAATATCCAAAATATCAGTCAATAGAGGCTGTCTATACCTCCGAAGTAGCAAAGAAGAGAAAACAACACTGACATATGAAAGTGCGATTGCAACCCCTGACACCCATGGAGGTAGGCTAATCTTCAAAAAGGGGAAGAAGAGTCCAGTTGCCAGTGGTATTGTAAATATATTATAACCCATTGCAAAAATATAAGTAAACCTGATCCTAGCAAAAGTTTTCTTGGACAAATCAATAGCAGTAATAACATCTTCCAAATTATTTCTCATTAACACATAGTCAGCAACTTCAATTGCAATATATGTTCCAGCTCCAATTGCCATGCCAACATCTGCAACTACTAATGCAGGTGAATCATTATTTCCATCTCCAACCATTGCAACCATAGTACCATCCTTATGAAGAGAATGAATTGCTTTAGATTTGACAACAGGAATGACAATTACAAGTGATTCCCCATGAGGATAAAATCCATAATAATTCCAGGGTTAAGATCAATTTATTATGGTCTTTCCTTTAATTCCCTCATTTTATTCATATTCCAATTACTCACATTTGGGTTGGTTCATCTTTATTCACTATTAGAACAATGAAACGTGCATAGATAGTGCTCTATAGTGCCCTATCTAACAATCACCAATAATACCCATCAGTAATTCCCAATAATCATCACACTCCTTTCTTCAATGATCAATAACCCATGTGTGTCTAGGGATAATAGTACATGTAGGTTGACCATGTGCATGATCTTGTTGAAACAATTTTTCACATACATTATTTGTTGATTCAACCTAGACACCTGCCACATAAAAGTCCCTATCATTTTGCCACTTTCCCCACAATACCACATCAATCTAGTGTAACCCTAATGCCAATGTTTGTCATTCCTACGTAGGGTTACCTCATTTTTAAATTAAAAAGTTAAAAAGTGTCTATGAGCAACATACATGTACATAGTGTGGTACCTTATTTCCACACCAGAGGAAATCAATTTATCATACATGTACATAGTGTGGTACCTTATTTCCACACCAGAGGAAATCAATTTACATGTAATGAAATTCAACATAATTAAAGCATAACCAATGCTTTACAACATAAAGCATGTCATAGCTAATTACAAGTGATGACTTCGTATTCAAACAATCTTGCAATGCATTGTAGTGAATCATCATAATGTATTATGTTAATTAGAAACTTTGAATTGGTTGCTCATAACTTCATCAATATTCAAACATTAAAAAGGCACATGAATTGGTATTTGGTTTCAATCCTTTGATGCTTAGATGATGTATTCAAACATAAAAAGAATACATTGAATTGGTATTTGGTTTCGATTGATTTTTTTATATGATCAATAATTTCAATTTTTTCATTTGAAAATATATTATTAATCAATCAATAAATAAAATAATTAAAGTGTAGATTCATACATTCAAATCTCCTAATAGTTTGATTTTACATGAATCTATCTAACATTATTGCATGCCAAACCATCTCCAACATTTAGAAATGTTATTGTAATAGTATGCTTCAACTTCCATTAACATTATTGCATGCCAAACCATCTCCAACATTTAGAAATGTTATTGTAATAGTATGCTTCAACTTCCATTAAGTAGGAATCAGTATGTAATCTTGTCTATAGTTTCTTATGTTCTTAGTGTCTTATTTAATGCACATCATATCACCTTCACATAGATGCTCAAATCTCCTTGAACTTTATATATAAATTAGTCCTTGCTTCTCATAAATATATTACATGCACAACATTTTGATTTTCATTGTCTTAAATTCTTTTAGGTTTTGAGATTGTTCTATTAAAATATTTCTCTACAAGGTATTTCTTAGTTTGGAATGGAGTTAATTAAAGAATCCAATGAAAGGATTGTTTTTGGATGCCTCTTTTGGAAATTCCACATCTACTTGCTCACCTTCCCCACTTAAACTTTGAGCTTTTTATTATGAATAAGCAAAGTATAAATATTAGCCAGTTGCCTAGGGGCCGTCACAAATTAGCAAAGGCGTTTTCTAGTTTGCACAGTGATTTACAGTTGGGATCAAAATTTGCCACTAAATCTCAAATTTTACCACTAAATCATGACTTTTGCTTGCTTCACAATGAAGTTTATAACTTATACGTTACCAAAATGTTAAAGTTTGATCTTTTTATTATGAATAAGCAAAGTATAAATATTACCGAGTTGCCTAGGGGCTGCCACAAATCAACAAAGGCATTTTCTAGTTTGCACAATGATTTACTGTTGTAATCAACAAACCTATTTTTTTCTTTTTATTTATTACTTTTCTCTCTATTCCAACATATAATTCCAACATATAAGTAATCCCATGTTGATCAATAAGAAATATTATATGAAACCGAAATTGAGAGAGTTTGAATTCTATTTTCTTGAATATGAAATCAATATAGTTTCGTATGTGTTTGGTCTCTTTAAGTAATATTTTGGTCAAATCAAAGCCTGTAGTAGTGTATCGAGGAATCCAAGTGTTTTTGAGTTGAATTTGATTTTTTATGTTGAATTTTTAATGGATCGAAGTTTGGTTGAAGGAATCGGTTGGTTGAAGACCCATAAGCAGGATTCGGTTGGTTGAAGACCCGCTCAGAGATATGGAGGCCCTATGTGAAAGGTAGGAAGGTATAAGCCTTGCTATTTATTTTATCAATCCATACAAAGTACAATTTTGGCATTAATATACGAAGGTGTTGCAAAGGGTTTTGATTCCCTTGGGAAACGAAATCTAGTCCCAGACAAACTGTAATGTATGGGGGGAATCTGTTCCGATCGGTCTTTACACACAGAACTTGAAAACCCGTGTGATCATGGCAAAGGATCGGATCTATGGTGATTACCGATCGGACGGTTGACATTGTTTGTTATGTGGAAGAGACCAAGTAAGTATTTAAGCTAATATAAGGAGATTGTTTGTTCTTTTTGAACTTTTTTTAACCTTTTGATTAATTATGCCTTGAGATCCGCTACTTTTGCCCAGTAGCAGCAAGGTCTATGAAGCCTAGGCATTAGAGCCTCCAAGTTTTCAGTGAAACCGAAGCTATTTTACACTGTGCAATGCTATATTCCTTTTATTTTTATCTTCTTCATATTCTCAAACACTGTGAAATTTAATCTTGTGGTAGAATTATATATTTTATTTTAGATTAATTAAGTTGTATTAAATGTAGATATAGGAATCATATGAAAAGAAAAAGTAATGCACAAGTTATATGACTTTTTATTTTTAAAGTAATGTGTTTTCCCTTATACGGGGAAGAGATTTGTGAGGGTATCCAAATTCTCACCATGGTTTGGAGGTTTACATTTGGAACTTCCAATTTTTTGTTAAAAAATAGTTGATGAAAGCTCAGAGTTCAAACAAAAATCCATGCATATTCACAAACCTAACAAGGGGAAGAGATTGCCTAATTGCATCGAGTGTAAATCCAACTGTGAGTAGGACCCTTGCCTTGTTACTATCTTAGAAAGAGTTCATTGGAAGATGCAATTGCAGGGGAGCAATATGCAGTCGACACTGCAGTGTTCAATAGGTGTTATATGTTGAGATGCAAGTCCAATTGTGAATAGATATCCGAACCTTGTTAGAAAGAGTCCACTGGCAAATGCAATTGTAAGGTGAGCATGATTCCTTTTGGATTGCTGCATTCAATGGGTGTATACATTGAGATATACATCATTGAATACAGTGTTGTGAGGTGTGTGTATTGCTTTCCCAATTGCAGTTCATACAATGGAAGTGACCCAAGCGACATTGTGAGCAAGTCCCCTGCCTTCTTAAAAAGAGTCCACTGGAGGATGCAATTGCATGGCGAGAATTATGTACTCGTCACTGCAGCGTTCAATGGGTGTATACAATGAGATGCAATTCCAACTGTGGGCAGACCCCCACCTTGTTAGAAAGAATCATCTAGAAGATGCAATTGCAAGGTGATGAGAATTATGCATTTGTCACTGCAACATTCAATGGGTATCTACGTCAAGATATACAACTCTAAAGGTAGAATATACATTTTGATCGATCTGTGATCTGATGTGAATGTTTAGGGACCTCTCCAAAAGTGATATTTCTGGACCTATTCCAAGATCTGTTTGGGATTTGGAACATCTTTTAAAATTGTAATCTTTTGTCTGTAGAGTGTTTTTTAGAACAAACCAAGTATTTATGTGTGAGTGTTATATTAATCCTTATGATCTCTATTGGATTGTGAATTCAAGGAACTTGAGTGGAAATAAACTGAGTGGTTTTCTCCCAACAGAATTTGGAAACCTGAGAAGCATCGGGGATATGTAAGTCCTTTGTACTTGATTTGTGTAGCTTGCAAAGGTGTGCTATAGTCTTGTTCCTTCCACCTCACTATTTAGTGTACCCATGGCCACTTGAACAAAACATTAACATAGTGTGATATTTTTTCAATGCAGAGACCTTTCTGCTAACTAATTATCATGTCTTATTCCTCGAGAACTTGGACAACTACATAATTTGGTCTCGTTGTAAGTTCCTTGGAATGATCCATAATATACAATTTATTTAATAGGTTCACAATTATCCTGAAAATAACTCTGGAGATGGATCATATAAAAGGGCGTACTGAATAACAACAGTTTATTAGGGGAGGTGCCATACCAGTTGACCAACTGTTTCATCCTTACTACACTGTAAGAATTCGTTTGAATCACACCCCTTATTTTAGGTTCATTTCATTGTGAAATTACAAAGGAAGTAATCTGCATATTTCTACTCCTTGTACTGATTGATACTGGAAATGGTTCATTTGTTTCACATAAATCTCTCCTCCAACAATTTGCCTGGGAATATTCCTGTCATAAAGAACTTTACAAGATTTACCCCATAAAGGTGATAATCAAAACATTTATTTTTGGATCAAATTTAGTATTCTTTCTGGATTTTAGCAGGTTTGTGCATTTTATCTGACAAGATTGATTATTGCATCAACTTTTTAGGAAATCCATGCCTCTGTGGTGATTGGATTGGATCACTTTGTGGAAAGAAATGCAAAGTTGTGGGGAGGTGTATTTTCTGGAACAACATACTTGACTGGCAAGTGGATGATTAGGATACGTGGTAGAGAAATTTGAAACATATAATTCAGGGGCATTTATTCATTTTTCATATAACTAATATCTACAAAGATTATTTATTTTTCAATAAATCTACAAATTTCATAATTAATTTTCTCAATACACGTCACTTTTTAATCAATAATAGGTATGAGGATTTATGTCTTGCATTGGACATTGGATTCTTGAAAAAAAATGGTGCCCACTATGCACAAATAAAATGCTAGAAATTACACTAATTTGATTTAGAAACTTCAAGCTTTGAAACAATTCAACATTATCGTATGAAAAAACAACTCGTTGCAAAAAAATCTATTGATATACACTACAATTTCTAGCTTGAAAAATTCAAAGTAAGAGATGCGAACTATAGAATAATATTTCAATATTTCATTCACCTCTTGATTTTTTTCCTAAGGTAAAACTTACAATTTCTATTTCATCATGAAAAGGAAAGTACATTTCGTAAGTGCTAAGCGCACACAAAAATTACCCTTCACAAGGCATCAAAACAGTTCAGAATACTAAAAATCACTAAGTCTGAGACAACTACTAGCCCTGAGGGCATACCATCCCAATATTATAAAAAATAGCAACATTAAGTAGTCTAACTGAGTGCAAACTCATCTCAAGAAGCTAAGAAAGTCATGCCTTGGAGCATATACTATATTGTCAATAACATATCATAGCAGGGAAAGGTACAACATGTTCCCATATACACCAAAAAAGGCTAGAAGCCACAAAAAGAGATCGTCACAACTCAAAATAAAACTGGATCAGAGATGGAAATGATTTGAAAACCTCCATGAACATAAGCATAAGTTAGATCAGAACTGAAATTTTGAAACTGGGGCTCGAAATGACTTCAAAGTATCCATGAATAGTTGCATAAACTGGGTTGGAAATAACTTCAAGATCTCCATGAACAACTACATAATCTAGAACAGAACTCAATTTCAAGGAAACTGTGCATGAATAAGCCTTCAGACAACTGGAAGCTTCTCATCTTCCCTATATTCCACCTAAAAAACAATAGAAGAATAAAAAATCAGAGCCTCTTTTGATAATGAGTCATCCTGCATATTAAGTTCTCTATAAACATGAGAATAAGAAACAAAAACCAGCTGAGTTTCAATATGTTTGATGTGATCATATAGAGAAAGAAACAAATTTCTAATCCAGTTGATAAAAAGCAAGGAGTCACAAAAGATTTGCAAGTGAGATACATTTGTACTAACAACACATTTAAGCATAAGCAACAAAGCTGACAATTCCGCAAAGTTGTTATAAGTTGGAACCATTCACTAACCTTGCTTTGAACCTTATAAAATGACTGTCATAAAAGTATAATATACCACCAACACCACAAAAAACCGGATCACCTTGCAAGGCACCATCAAAGAATGATGGATTGTACATTATGGCTCTCATGTGGTGATGAGAACACTAAGTTTTTTCAAGCCTTTGCCAAAGGTAGGAAAATGGATAATACCATTTGGAGTTTAAGGGATCGGGCTAGGGAGGAGGTATCTTATTTTCCTGTTTTCCTGTTTTCTAAAGCATTAGCAGCGAAATCAGCGTGGAGACTGATTTCCACAAAAAATTTATGGACCAAAGTAGTCATCCAAAAATATGTGACTCCACTCTCTTTGTTGGAGTGGCTCAGGCACCTAGGACTACGAGCAACGTGGATCTCTTTTATGTGGAAGGATGTACTAAATTCTTTTGAAGTGGTTGGGAATGGCTTAGTTTGGCGAGTTGGGTCTAGAACCTTGCTCAGGATTGACCGTGACCCCTAGGCAGGCAGTTCTAGAGAGCACATACTCCCTAAAGAATTATGCTCAATTTTGGATCGAGGGGGGTACTTCTATCTTGCACAGGTTGGGGAACCTCTCGCCTCAAATCTTTGGCACCAAGGTTGGAAATATGGGAGAACATTGGGCTTAGTAGGGGCCGATGTATTTACTTGGGACTGGTATATCAGTGCTCTTAGGAGAGAAAATATTCGTTTGTCCAATCGGGATGATGAACTCCTTTGGGATGGGGATACGGGAGGGGTTTACACTCGAAAAGCTAGTTATGTACAATTGAGTACTGAATTTTTGCAACAAGACATAAAGTGGTGGTGGAGAAAAACCTGGAAACAAAGGTGCCCAGCTAAAGGGAAAATTCTGATCCGGTCTATTATGGAGAACAAAATTCCAAAGTGCGAAAATCTACAGAAGAGACAATTCAATGGTCTGAGCTGGTGTTCGCTATGTAAATAACATGAGGAGACTATTTATCATCTATTAATACAATGTCCTTTTACCACTTCAGTGTGGGTGGAAGTAAACAGTTTGAACAATTCCATTGGTGGCTGGCAAGGGGCATCCTTTGAGGAGGTCTTGGAGGTTTGGCTCTCGCCGAGGACTCCGCAGGATATCAAGGATTTTCCCTTCATTGTTGCATGGGGGATTTGGCTTTCTCGGAACTCATCGCTTTTTCAGGATGAGCTCCAGTCGCCACTCCGTGTGGCTATCAATTGTCTTGGAATCCTTGCACACTTAAAACCGGTGGTTAGGGTGGGTCCTGGAAATGCTAGAGGGGTTGAGGAGGAATAGATAGACAGGGAACGGCCTTGGGCCTTTTTTGATGGGGCGGCTTCGGGTGACCACTTGCTTTGTGGGGGGGTGGTTGTTTATACTTATCTTTACATCATTTTTTTCTACTCAGGGCTGGGTTGGGAGCTGGTACAAACAATTTCTCTAAGATTATGGCTTTAAAACTGTTACTTTTATTTGTTGTGGAAAAAGGTCGCAAAACTTTACAGGTTTTTGGGGATTCCTTATTAGTCATCAATTGGGTGAACTGGATTCAAATTTGTCATATTTCTCGTCTTATGCCTATACTTGAGGAAGTCCTGAGGATTATCACTACTTTTGACTCTATATCTCTCACATCTACAGGGAACAAAACAAAATGGCTGATATGCTTTCCAAAGAAGCCTCATAGTTAGATTATGGTAGCTGGCACATAACCGAACATTCAATTAGGGGTGGTTTTGATTACCACAGACCTTTTCAGGATGGTCTACTATAAGAGAGCTTCCTCTCTTCTCGGAACTCTTAGCAAGAAAATGGGGTTTACTTGTATTCGCATAATTGTAAATCAATATATAAGAATCATGTTTTGTTTATTGTATATGGTATGTGAGAAACTATGACTCAGTATGTGAAAAGTGGGAAAGGAGGGTTTTTTTGGCTTTATGACACAACTGATATTTTTGTTGAAACTTTTAGTAATGGAAATGACTCCATCAAGACAATATATATGTGGCTATTTCTTCGTAGTCAATATATATTTACGTATGTAATTTTGTACCAAATTAATGAAATTATGAATTTTTTCCGGGGAAAAAAAAGCAGTCTACTGGCAATGTCATTCACCCGAGGATAGGTTCAAAAATGAAATTGCTTAGGGTGGTAGTGAAGAAATTCCAACATGGGTGGATTTTAGAACTAGAAAACTTACATAAGTGATTTAATTCCTTAACTGAATGAGCAAGGACTCAAAATACCAAGTTTTTCAAATCAGAGAGCCCTCGACAAACTATTAAAGCACTTTTGGGAAGGCCTCACATGATGATTAAACAATGTTTATCTTCTAATGTTTAAACACTGTTATGACCTTTGCAAGCATGTTTTCAAGGCATCAATATCAGAAAGGGATACACGTGTAAGACTAGCACTCTATGGTGCTAATGTAATTTAAACAATAAGGGAATAGGTTTCTTCAAACTATGCAACCTTACCTCAAAATAAAACAATTGCAAAGCCTTTTCTTCAAAATTCAACACCAAAAAGTATTTTCCTTCTACAATTACCTAGAATATATATAGTCAACATCATTACATTAGGTTAACAACATCCGATATAGTAATAAAAATAAAATTGAGAACAAATTTATGACAACCAATATTACAAAGATATGAACACATCCTATATGTCAAACCTTTCACATTAACAACTTGAGAGTTTCCAATTGGCCCAACATGTTCCATAGGAGGAAGATCAACATGAGAAGTTCCTGCATCTATAATGTAACGATGCAATTTTGGTCAAATTCCATCATAGCATCAAATAAATTACATTACAGTATCCAAACTTTGGTTACATCAAATACACTTGGCATAGTAGGAGAACTAGAATGGCATCGTATCTGTCTACGTTCTCGGGTTGAAGCCACAATTGCATGATGTTGCACATCTATAATCATCATAACACTACAAGTAAAAAATGAGGATGGGTACACAAAAAGTCCTAAACAAATAAATCTTCTCACTCAATCCAACTTACCGGGGACAATAGGAGATGCATTGTTTGAGCGAGGACATCCCCGTTTGTTGACAGATTCAAACTGGAATGGTTCATATTTAGAGGGATGGACATTTAAATCAATTTCTAAAACTCTGTTTCTTTTTCTTCTTCTCCTTTTATTTGTAGGGTTGAGGAAACTCTTCTTTCGCTTGAGAGATGACTCAAAAGCACTCAATGCAAGTGTGAAATTAAAATCCAATATGTGTCGATTATTGGCCTCATCCAACATCCTTTTAATCAAGTTCACCATCTCTCGAGTGTTCGTTAAAGTAGCGGGGGGACTATTTCGAAGCACATCTAGGTATCCCAACAATGCATCCCTAGACAATCGAAGTGCCTCATCATGTTGATCAATACTTCCAATGGCAACAAGAGTCGTGTCAACATTTGCATCAATCATTGATATCTCCATAACTATCCCGAGAGGATTGGTGAATGCATTAGGTGTTGCATCATCAAATATATTAGGCTCTGCATTCTGATCCAATGATGGCTCTAAACCCTTTGACATGAAGTACAACCAATGCACCTTTATGGTATGCTTGCAGGTGTTGCCACGAATAGACCATGGACATTCGCACACCATAAAATTCTTGCGATACCAGGTCACAAGATATTTTTTGTAATGATCGGTTTGACTCCTCACCCAGTATGCAGGATATGATTTCGTGGGGCCAAAAATCATCATCTGGAATTCTTCTAGCTTTCTCCATTGAGGATTCAAACAACTTCTCCTTCTTGTGGTTATTCAAATATCCTTCTTCTTTCAAAGTGTCTTTGAATCTATAATATGGCTCTACATGTATCAACAACATATATAGAAACCAATCCATTCTATGAGCACATTTCTTTCTTCGATCAGATAGAAATTTGGACTTCAATAAGCTATGGTATGCCTCCACAGAATTATTTGTCTCTTGATTTGCATGACAGAAATTACAACAACCTTTAACCCACATCCCTAATTGAAAGAACTAAGTTAGTGCAAAGAGAATCTTTATGGAAGAGACAAAACAAAAACAAGAAAGTGGAGTATGTGAAATTACAAAGCTTATTACCCATAACCCAAGTGCTATGAAAATAATCCAAGAACTTTTTCTCATTTGCAAAATCAATGAAAAAATTATCCACCTGCTCGACCACTGATTCAACATTGGGGAAAGAGTTCATAATATAACTTAACCTGTCGAGCATAACATTTGCTTGATCTGAAGTAGAGGCCAACCTATAGATATTTTTTTTCCATGCCCTCCATATGTGCCAAATACACAATATCACTCGACACTGTGTGGCCCTCCTATAGGATTCAATGCATTTACGTGAGATAATCTTACAAGATAAATACAAGTCACAAAAAAATCAAATGAAGTTACCTCAAAGCATTGATTTCCGCCAATGCATCATCAACCATGAATGCATTGACTTTCCATTCGGGGCGAAATTGATAACACCTATCCATTAGTGGCTTCAACCATGTCCCAATATCAGATGATGTATTCCGAGATGTCACGACCCATGCAACTGGTACCCTGCTTTGCTGGTTGTCAAAGACGACAAGTGTGTACAATTGATACTGCGATATTCAATAAAACTCAAAGTCAAAGATTAAGCTATCAATCACAATGATTCACAACCCAAACAATCATTCAATCTTTCAAATTCAACTTACCCCACATTTATTGGTACTGAAAGTTGAATCCATTCTTATTAAACTATCATGAGATAGTTTCACCATTCGATCCAACATCCATCTAGTTTGAATGCCAATTATAAAAGGAACATTTGGACCATTAGGCTTCTTAAAAAAGAAAAAATCATCCGGTTGTTTATGATACCATAGGTTAACACTCATTTCATCTTTCTTGTCAAGTTGATATTTTCCTTTCATCAAGCGGTTATAAATATTTGCAACATCTTTTCTAGTTAAGAAAAAATCTCTACCATGATCTTCCGCATCCATGTCAAGATGTCG
>ML833971.1:58613-76578 GCA_009831015.1 Picea engelmannii | reverse complement strand
ACGTGTACTGCTTTCCTCTGCACCATGTCTCTGATATAATGATATTTTATCTCAATGTGTTTCGATCTATCGTGAAACACAGGATTCTCAGAGAGCTTCACACAACTTTGGTTATCACAATGAATAATGGTAGGATCCATCTCATGATCAAATAAATCTGTTAGGAGTTTGCGAAGCCACACTACTTCGCAGACTGTCACACTCAACGCTATATACTCTGCTTCTGCGGTACTCAAGGCCACAAAGCTCTGTTTCCGGCGGTAACAGGAAACCATGGTAGACCCCAAGGTAAAACAACAATCGGATGTGCTCTTCCGGTCCACTGTGCTCCCTGCCCAATCTGCATCGACATATCCCTCCAAACTCATGTCTACACTTGGAGGCATATCTCAGGCCATATCCAACTGTGCCTCGTAGATATCTCAATACATGTTTCACTGCTATCTAGTGAGTCTATCTCAACTGACTTATGAATCACGAATCCCTTTGGCTGCTCGATGTGAACTCCTTCCTTAATCTCACCATTGAGAAAGGTTGTCTTTACATCCATCTGATGTAGTTTCCAACCCATAGATGTAGCTAGTGTAATGATAGTACGGATGGAAGTGTATCAGGCTACAAGAGAAAATGTCTCCTTATAATCAATTTCCTCTACCTGTGAAAATTCTCTGGCTACAAATCTCGCTTTGTACTTCTCGACACTTCCATCGGCTGCATACTTGATCTTGTAGATCCACTTGGAAGTCACTACAAATTTCCCTTCTGGTCTTGGAACAATATCTCACACATCATTCTTCATGATGGACTGATACTCTTCTATCATGGCATCTGGAACATTAACTGGATCAATTGGGACAATGGCTGTGTCCCTTTGAATTACTGAAGGGGAGAAGGTATTGTCTCTTCCTTTTTCTCAAATAGTTTGACTCCCTCCGAAGTTTGAAGGATAGACATCTTCCTTTTCTTGTTTGCTTAACCTGGAGGCATCTCATGTCTTCTCAGGTCCTCTACTGATTCTACAGTACTTTGCTGATCTCTTGTACTAGGATAATAATCAACCAAGAAAATTTGGATTCCCGTACCAGGGATAATAGTCCAAGACATGAGGGCTCCCACACTAGGGATGATACCCTTCATTATCAGAAAGCAAGCAACTACAGGTTAATCAAATAAGGAAAGCAGTACAAAACTTACCCTAGTCTACAATTATGCTCAATCTTGTATTTGTTTTTTTTTCAGAGGAAGTAATCCTCATCTCTCATGTCTTCAACTTTCTGAGGTGGGTCTGGATCCATGTCAGTAGTGGAAGCATATTGTCTTTCTCTCTTCCTGGTAGACAATTTCTCGCAATGTGTCCATACTTGTCACATCTGAAGCACTGGATCTTTGACATGTCTTTTCTCTGATCATAACCTGAAGCTGATTAAGTCTTCTTGTTTTTGAATGTTTGCTTGAAGTTTCTTTCATTTCTTCCTCCTTTCTTTGTATCAAGTGCAAGAGCATGATTTTCATCATGAGGGGAGTCTTCCACGCCTCTAGCTATAATTCTAATTTCTTCCTGGGTACAGTTTGTCCATAGACGATCAAAAGTTGGTAGTTGTTCTCTACCACTGATACTTTGAAGAAATGGTTCCCAATGTTTTGGAAGATTATTGAGAGTGGTCAAAACAAGTTCTCTATCTGATATGATTTCTCCAATGGCACTTAGCTGATCTTTGATCTCTGACATCTTCATGAAGAAGATATCAACGATGTCTCGTTTTGTCATCTTGATATTTTGAAGCTGGCCCTTCAATGTAAGAGCTCTGAGGGTGTTGTTCCTCTCAAACATATTCTTCAATGCTTCATACATTTCATAAGCTGTCTTCATGTTGGCAATACGAGGCAGGAGATGATCTCTTACTGAGTAGATGATTATCTTCCTTGCCTTGACGTCATCTTCCTTCCTTTCTTCCTTCTCTTCACCAATAGCCGTCTCTGGTAAACCTTTTTGTATCACACACAATAAGTTTTCCTCTTCAAGGATGACCTGAAGTCTTGACTTCCAGGAACTAAAGTTGCTTGATCCATCAAGCCTATCTTCCACCAAGGTTTTGTTCATCATATTTTTAGATTCTTCACAAACCCTTACCAATTGGGCTAGGAAACCTAACGGGTAGGTTGTTGATGATTACAGTTGCGTGAGACATCCTCCAGGACACAGATTGATTGAGTCGACCTGAGAGAGAACCCATGAGTTGGGTGTGTGGTTCTTATCTGAGACAGAACTAGAACGTTGTGCTGGCCTCCTCCTTGCAGAGAGTTAAAATGAAATCCAAATGATTCTCCTGTGTAATGCAGTGAGAAAGAAGATCTGCTGAGTTGGACGTGCCCGTGGATGAGCACACGTGAACGTGTGAATTCCCATGAGCTGGGTGCATCTTTATGAGACAGAGATGAAAACGATGTATTAGCCTCCTCTGAGCAGAGAGTTGAGATGATGAACTCCAAATGACTCTCCTGTGTAATGCAGTGGGAAAGAAGATCTGTTGAGTTGGACGTGCTTGTGGATGAGCACAGGTGAACGTGATCCTAGTGGTTGATGAGTGTGGTTCTCCCGTGAGACACAATGAGATAGAGATATGGACATCCCTATGGATGTGCCCCTAGTGGCTGAGCACTAGTGGGGATATGAGATCCCTTGCTATATTGTTCAAGAGCCAGACTTACCTGTAACCCTAATTGTAATGTAAAGGGTACAGGTCGGTCCCACCTTAATTTAATAGATAATTAATGTAAAAGATAATTAATCTGGTAATTATTAATTATATTGTGAGTTAGTGAGGTCGGCCCTATTGTGCGAATAGACACTTCTGTTGACATGTTCAGTCTAATATAACTAAAGGTAAATTCCCCATTGAGGAATCATATCTTAAGTGTGAGTTTGGAAATTTGAGCAAGTGCATCTTCTTGGGAAAAGTGCGCACCTCTCTTGGACGCTAGTCTTCTAGGGTTTGTGAGCACCCTCTTGTGTGCTAGGTTTTCTTGGTGGTGGAGGTCCTTCTCTTGAAGAATAACAAAGGATTGGTTGGGTTTTCTTCCCTTGTTGAGAAGGGTTTCCCAGGATACTTCTTGTGTACTTGTGTATGGTGTTTCTTCTTGTGATCTTGGTTGCTGCGACAAAATTGTTTATGGTTTAAGTAAAATGCTAAAATGGAATGAACGTCATGCGTAAACCTTGCCTATTGAAAAATCAACATGGTATCAGAGCTTAGGTCTTGAAGAACCCCTGCACAAGCACTTAAAGCTAAAGCCGTCCTCCTGCAGTTCCGTACGACCTCTAGGGTTTTTGCAGAAATCCGTACGACCCTCACTTGTTTGGCCTTTTCAACACCTTACTCGTGGACCTTGGGGCTGAAACTTGGATAAAGTTGTACGACCCTCCTCAGCGCACCTCCAAAGATCTTCAAAGTGAATTTTCGAGGATTTTGAGTTTTTAGCCATAGGGTTTCTAGGGTTCCGAAATTTTCTGCAGAATCTTGATCTTAGGGTTTCTTCAACTTCTTGAAGAAACGTTTCAACTCAACAAGCATTCCTGTGACACTCTCAAAGTTTATTATTGGTAGTTATAATCCCAACAAAACCTAAGGTTACTAGTCCAACCTAACCATTAAGTTTTCCAAGTCCAGTTGGCGAGAGATTGTGAAGAAATCCAAAAAAATGAAGAACAGAACTTTAGTAGAAGATAGGCTTGATGGAACAAGCAACTCAACTCTTGGAAGTCAAGCCTTCAGGTCACCCTTGAAGAAGATGACCTTTTGAAAGTGGTAACAAAAACTTTACCAGATACAACTACCGATGAAGAGAAGGAAATAAGAAGGGAAGAAGATGTCAAGGCAAGAAAAATAATCATCTGCTCAGTAAGAGATCATCTCTTACCTCGTATTGCAAACCTGAAGACATCTTATGAAATGTGTGAAGCACTAAAAGATATGTTTGAAAGTGACAACACCCTTAGAGCTCTTACCTTAAAGGGCCAGCTTCAAAGTACCAAGATGACAAAAGGTGATACAGTTGCTACCTTCTTTATGAAGATATCAGAGATCAAAGAACAACTAGGAGCCATTGGAGAAATCATGTCCGACAGAGAACTTGTCTTATCTACTCTCAACAATCTTCCAAAACATTGGGAGCCTTTTCTTCAAAGCATCAGTGGAAGAGAAAAGTTACCAAGCTTTAATCGTCTGTGGACAGACTGTACTCAAGAAGAACTTAGAGTTAGAAATAGAGGAGTGGAGGACTCCCCTGATGAAAATCATGCTCTTGCACTTCATACAAAGAAAGGAGGAAGATTCAAAAGAAACTTAAGACAAACGTTCAGAGATGAGAAGTCTCCATCAACCTCAGGTCATAATCAGAGAAGAGATGTTTCAAAGATTCAGTGCTTCAGATGTGACAAATATGGGCACTATGCAAGAAATTGTCCAACCATGAAGAAAGGAAGACAATATGCTTTCACCGCTGACATTGATCCAGACCCACCCCAAAAGAATGAAGATAACAGAGAGGAGAAGTACTTCCTCTAAAACAAACACAAAATTGAACATGACTACAAACCCAGGTAAACTGTTTGATCATTAATTTTATAGCTGATTGCATTTTATTTAGTGTTTGCATGTCATTTTCTGCCTATACTAATGACTTTTCCTCGCTGGTTTTAGGCAGGTCCATCTTAGTACAAGGGAGCCATTAAAGTATGCATATTCTATGCTATCCTGGCCCCTTAATGGTCATATCTGAAACTACACTAGGCTTATCCCTAAACTTTTCAAACTTATATGGACTGAGAGGCTTGCTGAAGATGTCTGCAGTTTGCTCCTGAGTTGCACAATATTGCAGTTGTATTTATTCATTATCCACAAGCTGCAGAAAATAGTGGCAATTGATCTCCACATACTTCGTCTCCTCATGAAACATATTTTTGTTATGAATTTATATGTTTAAGGGATTATATTGGGTAAATAATTCAGGGCAAGCAAGAAATGATGAGACATGATTTTGGTCATACATGGTTCTGTAATATATTTTATTGTGGGTTTTGCTTGTTAGTTCTACATTTTAAATTGAAATATTGTGTCAAAACTGGAGCAAAGTTCCAACTTTCTATTCTATTTCTTATTGACATACTTTTTGCTTTTGCCTTATATTTGTAGGTAATAGATGTTTCTTGAGGCTTTTATACAATCTAATGTACTTGTTCATTGCATCTTTCTTGGTAGTTATTTATTCATTTTAAGTCTGGACTATGAGTCTATCTATATAATTACAGAGGATGGAAAAGTGTTTTAAATCACATGGTTGACTTTTAATAGGATGTTCTTCATATTCACATTTTATCTAGCTTGAACAACTTATGGATGCATTTCAATGGTTGCATCTTGAATAAGTTCTTGCAAACACCGAGGGTGTTCCATGTGTTGATAGAATTATAACAGAATAGATGCTGAAACCTTTCTTTCAAGCCCTTATTTGTCGCTTCTTGTTCCTTTTGTTGCTACATTTGATTTATCTGAAATCAACGGAAATGGAGTTTGATGTTTTCATCACAGGCTGCCATGGAGCATAGGGCACAAGTGATCTTGTATACCCTACTCATGTCTGACAGGTACAAACATGATTAGGCTTAGATTATAAAATTTATTGTCCTTGTCTCAAGGAGTGATTTTTCGTTCCATAGTTTTCAATACTAAACATATATGTGGTAAAAGCAGCATGACTTTAGAAAGCATAACAATGTACCTTGCAGAGTAAATTTATACTATATATATGCAGAAAATTTGCAATAAATTTAATTTTGTGGCAGGTATTTGCAAGATGTTGGTTCGGGCCTTATTTATTATCTACATACAAATCAAACGCAGGTGTGCTTTGCTACTTTTCCATTCAAATATTGATATTGCCACTGGTGTTTAATTGAAGCAATATGAGGTGCATTTTCGAAAAATGATATTGACAAAGCTGTTACAAATCAGATAGGCTAACCAGAACAGTTTTGGTCATGGTCATGAAGAACTGTGGTGCAAATTGCAATTAAACTGGATTTGAAATTATTCTTTTCTTCTGCAATAGAGGCCTTGCTAGCCTAGGCAGTATCTCATGATAAATCTTTAGTGATTAATAAGTGCCATTTATCCATACAAGTCTTCAGATATTTCTATACATGTTTTGAGACGATATATTATAATTTTCAATTGTGCTATCTAGATTCTAGAGTCTATATAGATGCACAAAATTCAATGGTGTAAGAGAATGTTCCTTTTTCTCTCACTCCAAGTGATTTCTCAAATATTAGGACTCCTGTACTATCTGGCTACAGATATTTATCTCTCTACTGGAACAGTACTCTTACTATATTTTTATTGTTCTGATAGTGTAGCACTGTCATTGTAACAATATGTTTTAACGGAGAACTTCACATTTGCTTAGGGAATTGCAGTTCAGCATGCAGACCTTGTAGGTCTTATAATGCAGCGGAATGAGCATGCAACAAATTTGTTAACAGCATCATCAACTCAAATGTTGCCTCCAATGCTAAAGGTTCAGGTTTTTTAGTATTATTGAGAACAAGTCTTTTAAGCAACCTATAAACTAATTGGAGGCTTGTTACAAAGAGGAACTGATTGTGTAGCAACTCTGATTTTGCAGAGCTATAGCGTTTGCCAAGGTTGTCGGCATCTGGAAATATGCACTGTTTACCACAAGGTATATAAAATCCTCTCTGCACGTTCTGATTTTCTATGACATGTTATATGGTTGGTAGAAATAAATGTTGCATAATATTTGGATATTGCTTGGCAGCTTCCAAACACCATTTGTATTCTTGTGTTCTATTTTAAATTCAAAAACTTCTCTGGTGAATCTTGAAATTGATAGGAAGAGTTATTGGTAAACCAGTACTGCTGCATTTCAACACTAGTTACTGCAGATTGAAGCTTCATAGAAGCTGTGATTCTTGATTTTCAGTATACATTTGAAGTCGATGGACTCTATATATATTACTATTTTATTCCTTTATTTCTTCACTAAAAGTTCAAATTTCTTAGTTTAGATGACAAAGGGCACTCAGTATGGCATTGCTGATTGCTCCTAGAGTAGCGAGGTGTATCTACAGCCCAGTTAGATGTGTCACATCTGTAACATTAATAAACTAAATTGAAAAAAATTGAAGTCCGTAAAAAAAATGAAAAAAAAAACTAGACGATCATAATAATAAAAACTAAAAATGGACCATAATAATTATAAAACTCTAGATTAAAATAAACCTTCATAGGTCCATCTTATTCTCCAATCTTTTAAGCACTGAGATATTTATGTCTCTATTTCTTTTGATCCTTTAGCTCTAGGGTTAAGATGGATCTATGCTGGTTAGATATCAGTCAGTTGTAGAGAGAGCATTGTTAATAGTGATTTGAGACATGAAAAACTGAAGTCCAACTATTATATAGATCCTGTATGTCTTCAAACTAGATAAGAAAACTGTAGGAAAGGGATCATTGTTGGCCATAAGGAACTTGGTACCTTTCTCCAACCCAACTTTGACTTGTGCTGCCTTGCTATATAGTTGCACGCATTGCTATCAAATATACTAGAATAACTGTTTTGTTATATACCATGCTAATAATATAATACATAATTCAGAACTTAATATTAAGCTCAATCAGCTATATCCATTAAATGTTGCGTGGAGATACATTAATTTTATTTTGAAATGAAACTATTTGAAATCTGCAGGCTCAAGAGTGGGGCAATGCTGAAAGTAGTGGTCTTGGTGATTTGTTCAATTCTTATGTTAGTCATCTTAGTAATGCCTACTCTGATTTCCTTCGACATTGGGACCAGCTGATTGACTTGGAAGCTCGGGATTCACAGGCTCGTAATTGTTTTCTGATTTATGGCATTTTGTGTTTAATTAATCATTGGTCTGTGCATTTGCAATGGTACTAAGGATCTTTTTATATCACTTGACCTGCAGAAAGCTTGCAGTGAAATATGGAGAAAGCCTAGTTTGCGCCGTGAGGAAGAAGGAGGTTGCCTTTCCTCCATGGTTCTTGATATTTCATACAGCTACCCTGGACAGAAGCTTCAAAAAACTAGTGAATACATCTATTGTTTTCGCCGGCAGGATTCCTTCAATCGTAAGCAAACCTATCCAGAAATGCAGAAGGATGTTTCTACAAAGACTATGCCCAGTTCACCTTCAGTCAGTCTGCTTGAGCAACCATTTAAATGCGGTGATCATGTGGTATGCCAACTATTTTTTGTTCTTCAGTTCTTTCTGCCTAGATTGTCACATTTTCCCAATGCTACAACATTTAATTTTGTGTGTGAGACATTATTACTTGATCTGTAGTATTTAGTAGTTAGTGACATTCATGCGGTGCAATTGCTCTTCTCACAGAGATGCCCTATCATGGATTCAAAGTTCCACTTGCTACACTTGGATTCAAAGCTCCAACTTTTGGCAGTAGATTCAAGTTATCCTCATATATCATTATAAACAAGTCACCACCTTTGTTGACATCATGTTTTGGGAGCTAAGGCTTTTAAAATACCAATACTTTTGCTATATCACCATAATTTACATAAGTCAGATCATTGTCAATATCTACATTGATTCCAGTAGAACTTATTAACCAGTGGAGATTTTTTGTAATTAGTTTCACTCTCTTGCTTAGTATTCTTGTTATTGTAAAAGCCTATGTGATTAGTTGGGGTGGATGACATTGTTAGTATCCTGTACTGCTATGAGAAAATATAACTTTGAAGAGGGGTTTACTATTATATAGATTATGGGTTACAAATCTCTTACTATAGAAAACCAAGGACCAAGAGATTAAATGCATGTGTGATTGCTTTATTGTTAAGTATGATTCTGTTAGTGTTTAGTTTGCTTGATCTCACTTTGTTAGCAAAGTAGACACAGAATATGATGAAAGAGAATGACATGAGAAGTTCATTAGCTGGCATTATACGTGCAATAATTTAAAAATCATATGAGCCAATTCTGCAGGCTATTGGACTAATTTAGCTAATGTCAGAACCTCAAATCATATTGATATCAGCTACATTTTAGGGGGATGGTATAGGAACAACATCCAGAAGACACTTTCAGATTTTCAACCTCCACTCTTCAAGAATATGTGCTGGGACAAAGCCAGACAACTACAAGGAGGAAGTAGATTACCATATACAGAGGCCGCTCACTTTGACAAGCCATGTGGGATTATCAATTCATGTTTTTTTTTTGGAAAAATACGTCTTATATTTACATAAGATATTTGCAATCAGAAATGTAAAAAGTGGAAGCGTATATACAATGGACTTCATAACCTCTTCCTAAGAGCTACTAAAGCAGAAATAAAAGAAGAGTATTTGGTGTGATCCAAAGATTGGGCATCTTTGATCAACAAAAGTCTTTTTGCCAAAATCTGGTGACGAACCTCATCCTTCCAAAATCGAACTGAAAGTAGAGAAATAGCTGAAGCACCTGCTCGAAAACAGATTTACAGCTAACTTTCCATAAAACAAATAACATCACTATCCACAAGCAATGCCAAAGGCTAGAAAAAGCATTAGGAACAAGAGCATGACCATCGCCAAATAGAGCAGCTTGCCAATGCAGTCTGCCTTGAAGAAGTGTTGGATGATGATCCTCAAACCAACTCCAACAACACTTGGCAAGCCAACATTCCCAAAAGATATGCCTAATGGTGTCTAGGAATTCACAAACATGACATAGGCCATCTGATATACTAGTCTTGGCCAACCTAGCCTTAGAGGGAATCTCTTGGTAAATGACAAGCCAAGAAAACACCCTTAGCTTGTAAGAAAGCCATTTAGTCCATACATTGTGTAGACACCTCACTCAACGCTCCTTTGGGTGCTTAGATATCCAATGAGTATTAAGAGATGGGTAAAGAGAACGCCTTGAATGAAGAATTGAGTGCAAATGGAAGGACTCATATTGTTGCAATAGATGACCAAAACTCCACCCTTACTCCCTCCAAAAGGGCCTCGACATACCAATGTTCAGCTTAAACAACTCGGACTTCGGAATAAGCGCACACAACTCCATGATCAAGAGATGATCAATGGTAAGAATTTCATACTCCCGAGCAAGAGGCCACCACTCCTTCTAGGAGTGTGCACTAGGATCCCATAAATCTTGCCAGAAGAAGATGCCCATCCTTCTCTGTCTGCGTGTCTAAAAGCATGACACCTTCGCAATACAAACCCCTTGCTCCCTCCAACTCCAAATCGGTTGTGGTGAACCAAGCTGGTTCATACACGAAATGTCCAAAATATTTGGAAAAATATAAAGAAATCCATTTGGATCAAATAATATATTGAATAAAAATATGTTAGATGATAGAATTTGATATGTTTACAAATGAGGGCTCCATATAAATACCTATACGGGGGTTCCTTTTCACTAAGAGACATGTCCTTTCATTAAGGTGTCTCTTCATTAAAATGTGTCTTTTCATTATTAATTAATTATTTATATTTATATTATGTATTTATGTTTATTGCAATGCCTTACACTTTAGAAATGCTTTGTCCTCAAACCAGATGTCAGTTTTCACATACAACCTTATGTGACTAATTTTTAAATCTGAAAATTACTTCCTAGTGATGCAACAATAAACCCTAGTTGTTATCACTGAACAATTTTACACTGAAAATTATTGACTAAAATTATATGCAACAGAAACAACAAGATCAGAGATGAATCATCAATACACATGAGACACAAATTTTCTATTCTGTAACTTTTGTCAATTTCAGAAATTCTGAGGGCAAAAGCAGCCCTCACAGCCAATACAAAGTCACTAAAATCTGAGGACAACCTTGTCCAACAATAACTAGAAAAATCAACAAATCAAATGTCAGCGAATCCCTGGAAATTTCTTCTGCCCACAAATTTGTTGCAGACCTCTTATACGACCTGCTGACGTTAGCCATATGACTATTGACGTTAGTCTGTATGGACCTACTCCTGCCCAGAAACCATGTACAGATGTACATGACTGTCCCTACTAGAAATCGCGTACATACGCGACTGTTCCCACTGCAACCCGCACATGTACACGACTGTTCCCACTGCAATTCACGTACATGTACGAAACTTTTACGGACACTTTCGTACAATTCCCTCCACTCGTACGGTTTCTTCCCTCTACAATTTCCTCTCTCACCCACATGTGCGGTGTGCTTTCCCTGCCAAGAACATAAAATAGAGTCCTCAACCCTAGTCCAGATTTGCCATAGTTGTAGAGATTTCCTAGCTGAAATCGCGAAGCTGCTTGACACAAGTGCAGACTCACCTATGCTAACTGCATCACGTCACACCAATGATCAAATGTCACAATGCCCTCTCTTCTTTATATACAAGTCCATTGAGTGAGTTTAGACACCCCTTCTAAACTCAACAATTAATTAGAATATTTTAATCCTCTTTGTGGGTGTGACACCCCATCATAAGCCCACAAAGATCATCAACTTTCCCATGAGGGTAATTTTCCCAAGCCAAATTTTTTGCTTGGAACACTAATTGCTCGCTATCTGTTATGTTTGCTTATGTGTTTACAGGTTTACTCATGGAGTTGCATATTAGAGTGTATGTGATGTTGATTAAGCAATGGAACAATAGATCTGAAGCATATAATATAAACAAGACAAGATGCAATAAAGAACACCAATATAGGACCAATAATATCATATCTGACCTTTATTTAGATAGTAGATAGATGCTTGAACAAGAGATCTGCAGATCTAGAAGAAAACCCCAATAATATCAAAGATGGGTTGCTAGTCGATACAATAATAGTCAATACAATGATAATAGCCTCCCAAAGGCTCTCTGAAGAGAAGATCCAAGTCTCCAAAGGCCAATAGCTGCAAGAGAAGACTGATGAGACGAGATCTTGATCCAATATGATGCAAAACCCCTCCAACTGGCTGAGTTGCGCACTGCACTCGTTGCTGGTGAATCCCTAAGTTTGGGCCATCCTCTTCCTGTGCTCCAAATGCTCCAAAACCTTCCCGGAATGTAGACTGGGCTACTAGAACCCCCCTGACAAAGTTTCAAGCTGAGGGATGAAGTTTTGCCCCTCCAACTGAGCAAACCCTCAACTGGTTTGTGCCCCCTTGGTTGACTGAATCACCTCGATTTCAGCCTCACCTCTAGAAGCCTCCAACTGCTACCAAAATCTCCGGAATGATAGATTGGGCCAATACAAGCTAGCTGGTGAAATCTCAAGATGACCTATGAAGATCCGGGCCACCAAATAAAGGAAACCTCTTCTTGTAGTGCGCCTCTCTCTCCTCCAAGTCGTGCCAAGCTCCAGGAAATAATCTGCTGGGATAACCTCCTTCGAAATAGACTAGAAATGATGCCTGGGACCATACAAAGAAAACCCAGATGCTCCTTTGCCAAGAAGCTCAATCCTTTCCTCAGATCGAACTGAACTTCTCAATGCGGTGCGCACCCCTAGGTTGCGCACTAGCTTGCCAAAGCTAATAGATCTGACCCCTGCAACACTGTAGAATGGTGTGGGAGGATTATTTCACCTCCGGGACCAAGCTTGGATCAAGGAAGGTGGGATCTTTCACCACCGAGTTGATCTCTAGGGTTTTAGACTCAAAACCCTCAAAACTGCTTGTGCTCAAGAGCTCCAATGCAAAATATGATAATAATCTAGAATGCCTTAGAAGTGCGTCCTTCCTTTCTTTTATAGCTCCAGTCTATTCATCTGTTGAGTTAGTTAACCCCTAGGATTAACTCTTAGCTTAACTCACCTTTTCTTTTCTTTCGTTGAGTTACCCTTTTTCACACAAAGTCAACTCAGCAATAGAATGTTGTGTTTAGGAAGTGTCTCCTGGTTGACTTTGTCCTCATGAAGCATGAGACTATAGTCTAGTGGGGATGGCTGGACTACTGAGTCTCTCCGGACCTCTTCATCAAGAGGTGGGGGACATTACAATGAGGCCCTAGCTTCATTCTAAGACCGATTTCACTGAAATCGAAAGCTAATTTGGTGCCAACGAAGATTCCCACATACCTGACACCTTGGCCTCTTGTGGGAATACCTCCGGAAGCTACAATATCACCAACAACAAATTTATGGAAAGGCTTTACGTCTTTGCTCCGGCCTGTAATGTCTTCACATGATTCTTCGTTCTTGATACTGTCATAGTTGATGATACGAGATAGTATGAACTTCTAATTGTTGAGTAGAATTGTCAAATTGTAAAAGAATCCGACGATCCTAATTTGATCCTTTGTGGGATATTATGATTATAGAATTCCCAAGATGAATGGTTGTTATGGAATTCAATTGCATCAACAACAATATTCTTTGGAAGATAGGTCAATTGTATTCGTTCTGAGATGTTGATAAAATGACTTGTTAATGTACTTGCTTTTGTGATTAGGATGTCGATAAGGCGTCTTTGTAGCATGACTTTCCCTTATCTTGCTTGTAGCATTTTCTTGGTTTCCTTTTGGTATTATATCTTCTTCATGCACTGATATTGCTTTGTTAATCGCCGAATTTCTATTAGTAAGTACATTTGGAATGTCCCTCATTTATACTTCGACATTTGAATATGTGTTTACTACAATTGGATTGGTATCTTCTTCGGTTGTAATGTTGATTGGGTTTGTATTTGTTCCTTTTTCCTCAACTTGGATTTTTACATCTGAAAATATTGATGCTTCCTTTTTGATAAGTTGTTCTAACTTGTTTCCCAGTGACTTCTTATCATTCTTAAACATCTTAATTTGCGTAAGTAGGTTTTGATTATGATTCTTTAGGCGCGAAAGTTCTTTATTTCTTGATTTGTTGACTTTATTTTTAATGCCTTGATTCTGAATTTTCCCATATTTTAACTTCCTGATTTGTTCCAGCAACCCTTGATTAAGGTTCCGTAAGTGAGAATTTTCTTCATCTTTTTTTGATAATTTCTTTTCGAGATCTTGATTTTCTTGTTCCAACTTTTGAGCGCATTGTTTTGTATCCTCTGACTTTTTGATATGTGTAAGCAGTTTTTGATTGTGATCTTTTAAGCGAGAAATTTATTCATTTTTTGCTAATAATTCCCCATCTTTTTCTAATAATTCATCACCAAACATATTCTTGATAACTTTATATTTTTGTTGTTGTTTCGTTAATTCATCTTCTAACTTTTTAATTCATGATTGTGTTTGTGTGTCACCTTGAAATTCGATTGGAGTAGAAAGGCCACTAGGAGACATTTTGAGAGGGCCGATCCATCTTTTGGTTGAGCTGTGAGACTTAAAAGGAGGTCGTGGCATCATTTAGGTTTTGGTTTGTTATCCTTTGTTTTTCATTGATGTAATGCAACTGCCTTAGCAAACCATTAGGGACTTGTTGTGTTTTGGATTCCGTTCATAAATAAAATGCCATGGTGACCTTTCCATTTCATGTGTACTGGTAATATTTGCAATTTGTTTGATGAAAGTATTTTATGAATGCAAAATGTTTGTAAAAATTTGTCAACGGGTTTAGAGCATAATCTTGATATCCTAGCTTAGCCTAGCTGGGGATATTACAATGGTATCAAAGCTAGTGATCTTGCCATCTTGTGAGTATTCTTTTAATTGCTAGAGCCATAATCTTTAGAGCAGGGGCAAGTTTCTTTGTGGCTGGAACGATATATCTATTTGAGGGCCGAGCTTTCGCATGAGTGGGCTACATTATTAATGAAGGAGATCGAATTCCTCTCTGCAGAGGTCGTTTTACCTTTGAAGGGCAACCATTCTCCTTGGCAGGTCTTTTTCTCTTGGCAACTGATTATTTTGAGAAGGAACCAATTTCTCTTTGAGAAGATCGAACCCCTGGGTGCTGGGCAAGTTTTTGGCTGTTGTGGGTTTGGAGATTACTGGAAGAGGAACTATCTTGATTAGTGAAGGGCGTACAACCTAGAGTGGCCCGTATTCATCATTGGGGAGGCAATATCCCGTGGATTAGGACCATATTCTTGCTGCAGGAGTCGAAATTTGGAGAATGAGGGACGTATGTTGCTTGACAGAGTCGATTTGTTGTTTTGCAAGGCCGAACTATCTCTTGGGGTCGAGCTTCATCCCTTGAGGACGATTTTTGTTAAAGAAGGCCATGTTAAAATTGTGGGTCAATTTCCTCCATTTGTCGTGGTTGAAATTCTTTGAGGTGGACAAATTTCTTTATGCAAGGCAGACTTATCCTTTGTTTGGTTGTGGAGACCTGTAGCAGCCTTGAGGGATTATCATGGAGATTGTGTGCTTAGAGAATCATTGGTGGTAGGTCGAAACCCTCCTCACCTACTGGATTGAAGGGCGTAGGGTATTGTGGAGGCATCTTAGCCGGGTCGCAAGGCCATTTGAGTATCCGCGTGGTCAAGGAAGGGGGGCTGCGAGCCCATTAAGTAGAAGCTACAAGCGTTTGAGGGACTGTTTGTCCCTTTGGACAGAGCTACGAAGCGTAAAGGAGGTTGAGGGGGTCATCTACAAATCAATAGGAGAAGGAAGAGATTCGTGGGAGGTATAATAGCAGTGGACGGTTCAAGGAGGGTCCATATTAACCAACTGGGGTCGATTTCTCCTAACAGATTGATCTCAAAGAAAGGTGGCGACTTATCTCTGTTGGATATCCATTTTCGAAGCAACAAAATAACCATTAGAAAGTCAATCTCTTATCAGTCATGTTCTTTCAACCAATAAGATACCAACAACTGTGGATGTATACAATAAATCTGTGAGTTATTATCATTAATGCCATTACTCAGAGAAGTGCTGGTGTGTTGTCTTTGTTATATCATTTGTAAGTATGAGTACTTTATATGCCTGCTGTTGTATATTTTCCGTTGTAAGAAGGAATATTGGCATACTTAAATCATATCAAACCACCTATAACACATCTGAACTCAATTAAAATACCAACAACAATATAGTGGTTGTTTTGACAGTAAAAAGACACCTACAACTTAAGTGTTTGACAAAAGTCAACACTCATAAAACTTTGCATATTGCTACAACGGTGAGAAGAAAGTGCAGAAGTAGGGCCTAGGTCTGAAATATCCCTGATCCCGCTGATCGAGATATTTGCTACTGATCTATTATTCTGTCTTGCAGATCTGATACACTAGGGGTTTCTGGATGCATTTCAGTTGTATGTTTGAGCTCTTGATGGTTATTGCATGTGCATGTTGCATATTTATGGTTTAAACAACATATAAAGGATGCATGCAGAAGTAAAGAACATCAACTGCCAAATATCATGTATAATACGGTTCGAGCATGGAAATACAATAGCCTATTGGAAATATAGAATATAAACATCAGTCAGATCTCATGGATCGGTACTAGAATACAATCAAATAACATAAAAATACCCGTGATCAAAAGATGATAGCAGATTTGATGCATGCACGGATAGATCGACAAAAATATGCGATTCCAGCGAAGTACGGTAACCGTTACCAGCTGGAAAACTCGTCCGAAAGTTCAGACCGTCGGAATACGCTAGAAACTGCCCCAAAAGAAGCACCCTGGCCTCTAGACTGAAATGTGTGAGTGTCGGATCTTGAATCTGGTCTCTAAGGCACTGGATCTGGACCCCTGGGGGGTTTGCGCACCTCCTAGAGCACTGGATGTGCCCCAAGGGATTCCACCAGTGGAATTTGCTGCTATATGGCTCAAAACGATTGTCTCGCCAAATAAGGAAATTGGTCGAAAGGATTTGTCCGGATCTGCTCCAAAACTCTGCATGCAACACCAAATGTCTGTCCGGAAGAGTTGCACCCTAAATCGCTGAATGAGTCGATTTGGAAGATTCCATTGTCAGAATCTGACGATAGATGGCTCAATAGAAGCGCCCTGGTTGGATCTCAAATGGGTTGGAAGAAAACTGCAATCTGGATACGGATCTCGTGCAGCTCTCCAAACCCTCAAACTGACTTGCGCCTTCACTGGCTGAGCTTCGCACTCTGCAATGGATACTCCTGAAAAGTACGGTGAAATACTTGGATGGTATCTCTGATGGGCTAGGGTGTGTCTCTCAACACTGAAACCGATCAATGGTGGTGGTTTCCTCCAGAAATCCACAAAACAGTAAGGTCGACTCTCCTCCTCCTCTGGGAACTCTCAACATCAAATCATAACAATGCATAATGAATTAGGTTGCTTTACCCTTCCTTTAAAGCTTCCCTAAACCCTAATTCGTTGTTGACCTTTTCCCTCCAAGTGACTTTTACTTTATTTTATTATTCCTTGATTAAATCACTTAATTAATTAATTAATTAACCATTTTGCCTCTAAAAAGTGATTTATCCATCTTTATGGCTTCTCTGGCCACTGGAAGTCACTTCTCATCATCTTATCCTGTAGTGCTCTTCCTCTCGATTTCGATGAGCTATTATACTAAGAGGTTTCTCCAAGTAATATGCCCATTATGACCTTCTTAGTGAATTTAATTAATATATGACCCATAATAACTCAAAATTACAGAAATCATTGGAATGCAACGAAACCAAAGCCCAGCCGTGTGGAATGGATCCTGATGATGATCGATGCAAGTCGGGCCCAAATAAACCCCTCAATATCTCCCGAACTCTCTGTCACCCCTATTTGGCTACTCAGGTAGGCATAACACTCTGAAATGTTGTAATGTTATAATGTCCCTGTTATCCCTGATATCTAGGGATAACTAGGAGATCGTGTCTCGAGGCCCACAGGTCCTAGACATGGAGTACCAAGAGCAGGATTTGTTAATGTTTATGCCATTATTATAGTTCTTTGCATTTCATAAGATAAGAGCATAATAAGAACAAGATCACTGAGAAATGCACATCCACAAGAGACACAACATTTATCCTGGGAAACCCTCTAGGGGAAGAAAACCCAGCAAAAACTTCCTTATCATAA
>ML833971.1:33969-46041 GCA_009831015.1 Picea engelmannii | reverse complement strand
GTTGCTTTACCCTTCCTTTATAGCTTCTCGAAACCCTAATTCGTTGTTGACCTTTTCCCTCCAAGTGACTTTTACTTTATTTTATTATTCCTTGATTAAATCACTTAATTAATTAATTAATTAACCATTTTGCCTCTAAAAAGGGATTCTTCTCTGGCCACTAAAAGTCACTTCTCATCATCTTATCCTGTAGTGCTCTTCCTCTCGATTCCGATGAGCTATTACACTAAGAGGTTTCTCCAAGTAATATGCCCATTATGACCTTCTTAGTGAATTTAATTAAGATATGACCCATAATAACTCAAAATTACGGAAATCGTTGGAATGCAACGAAACCAAAGCCCAACTATGCGGAGTGGATCCTGATGATGATCGATGCAAGTCGGGCCCAAATAAACCCCTCAATATCTCCCGAACTCTCTGTCACCCCTATCTGGCTACTCAGGTAGGCATAACACTCTGAAATGTTGTAATGTTATAATGTGCCAAAATGGGGACATTACAAGGTCATTACAGAGTCGTATTAGCCAAAAACTATCCAATTACTACGGCTTTATAACAACCATAATGCAACTGCTTAAGAAGATAAATTCAGAACGTTTGATTGAACTTTTGAAGGAGGTAACAACAACGAGATACATGCCTTACTACTGGGAGTTTCTAGCATTGGGTGAGGAAATCCGTGCAACTTTGCCCTTTCGAGGCTATTACACCCTTAAGTACGGAAGCTGGCCTAAGGATTTGGATGAGAATTACTTGACAGACACATGACAAAAATTGAAGAAGAATGAGCATGAAGGACAGATGGAGGAGCATGCAGAGGATGTGTCCATAAAGGAAGACGAAACAACAACTTATGATACATCATCAGAGCTAACCGATGAGGTCGATGACACTAGTGTGTTGGATGGGTATACCTCTAATGAATCAACAAAATACGAGGATTTAACATCCTATGATGACTATGAGGAAATGTTCCAATCAACCGATGTGTATGATGCTTATGATGTGGGTAGTTCAAGCGTGATAACACCTACACATGAAGAGGATTCAAATTTCAACACCATATCTCTTTTATGATACCGATGATGATGAGGACGCGATTGTACCTCGACATGATGGTGAAATTGAACAAAGACCCTTAGCATTGCACGATTTGGAGGATCGATTAGTGGTCAAGTAGGAGCATATTGTACAAGTATTGACGAGGGCAGATGATGCTCATAATTTTATTGAAGACCTTATGTGGAAAACCCAGTTGGAGGAGAGGCAAAGGGGAGTTGCAGATGGAGTCACTAGTACCCAATTGCGCATTTTCAAAGAAGCGCTAGAGCAGATGAAATCCGATTACTTGCATCTGTTCATGGATAAGGGTCTTGCTCTTAAGTTCGTTGAAGACATGGAAAGGGAGGTTGAGGAGCTTTGTCACCAGCTGAGTTTGGCGCGCTCTTCATTGGCAACAACAGAGACTCCATCATCTTGGACAACCATGACACATGAGGGCGCGGGTGGCACTCATGATTTGAGGGAGGAGCCATTTGTGATGATTCCGCACGATGACCGTTTAGTGTTGCAGGGGATTGAGTAGAGGGTGGATGCAGAGGGCTTTGACCATGCGCTCATCATTCATTGCGAGGATCATGAGCCGCTTCTGTTAGAGAGCCCACTAAAGGCTCAAGGTTTAGCTATGGAGGAGATAGTTGAGCACACTTCTTGTAGATTAGGCCGCAAGGAAGCATATGCATCCATGGATTGGGTGGACAGGTACATGACAAACATGGGCATGCTCTGGCATACATGTTCAAGCGATGTTAGTAGATTGATGGATACTGTAGTAGGATACAGGATGGTACATGATGACTCAGTGATAGGTTGTAGTATGCAGGGATATTCATTGGTACACAATATTGTACAATGGAGTTGTGGGGTGTTTTCGCTAGAGAGACCTCTCGACGGAGTCCTCAGGCATACTATTGAGTTGTGGTTGCTCAAGATCGGTGAGTGGATGGGTGAACCTCAGGGAATAACATACCTCTCGATGATCGATTTTCATTTGATGAGGGGTAGGGAGTACGATATTCACAGGTTTGCTTCTAGACTTCATTATGATTTCTTGGTCATGCCCTTAGGGTTGACCAACGCACTAGTCACTTTCCAGTCTTGCAAGTAGTGGCAGAGACATCTATTGCTATTATTTGATGCCCTCATTATATGCAGCAAAACATGGAAGTCTCACTTGAGTCAGTTGAATAAGATATGTGACATTGTGGCCATACCAAAGGTCTTTCATTTGGATCTTGTTATCACACAATCTGTACTTGCCCAAAGCCCAAGGCAAGTGAGACGAGATTGGCGTAACAAGGGGGTGACCTATCATTGTCACCTTAATAGGAAACCCCTTTCTGTTTAGGAGTATATTAAGATTGGCGTTGGCTAGCTATTCTGCGAAATGGCTTTTTTCGCCGGAATCCGGCGATATAACTTTACACGAATCACTATTTTTTGTTGTTCAAAATCCATTTCTGAATGACGAAATGGATTCAACATGTAGAAATGGATTTAGCATGCTGAAAAACTCCTGGGGCACTCGGATTCTACCGAAATGATCAGTCAAATCTACGAACCCAACAATTTCTCGTCGGATTTCGGGCAAATATCCTTGGAAAAAACCATCATTTCGTAGAATCTTTAGCCTACGGCTATTAAGATTACCCCAAGGGAGACCTCCCTAGTGACCTAAAGGGATGATGAAGCTAAAGCAAGGATGCAAAGATACCCCCCTCTCACTGGTCACTCAAGTCAAAAGGTCTTGCTTCTTAAGGAATGAAGGAAATGTAATAGATGAAGTGTACCTGCCCAGAACAAGACAACAAGCAAAAATATGGCAGTTTCAAGTACAAAATAATATTAATGCTTCAATAAAACAATAAACCTTTGAAATATATGCTAGCTGATATAAAATTGCAGCTAAATGACAGTTTACAACAGCAAGAAGTATTTTGTAACAGTTGCAAGAAATATTCCTCAAAATTGCTTGAAAAGATAGTGAAAAGATAGCATTTACTAGGCAGATTGATAATCAAATGTCACAAACAAGTTTATAAGTGTTTAGCTAGCATTTAATATAAATTATGCAGAAAATTTGCTGCATCAAGATGGCTGTAGCAGTGATTTATAAAAACAGCAAGTAGGTTAGTTGTCTAGGCTAGGTTAGTGTTAGTTTTAGTTTGTGAAAGCTAGAAAGTTCAAGGTTCAAGTGTTGGTTTGATCTCTCAACAAAAGAAGTGTAAGGATTAGTGCCTTCAAGGGGTTATGGAGTCACAAGTTCAACGACATTCATTTGGAGTAATCAACAAAACGATTATGTTTATCCAAGTAAGGGATGAATCTTTAGAAGAATAGTACCTTAAGTCTTCTAGGATTCAATCTCTGAGGATGTGAGCTACTAGAGAATAGGAACTTCTAGGCCCTAGCAGTTTTACTCCTTAGATAATTGCAAGAGATATTTAGATGCAACAACAATAAATCAAGACCTCTAAAGTGCTAGCACTTTAGGGCTTTAGAGGCTTGACAATGTAAACCAATTACGCAAAGTCTAGCAAATACAAAGTGAAGAAGAAGTAATTTAAGTTCTTCACTTCAAGAGTTTAACAAGCATGCAATTTCATAATCTTTATCATGAGCAAGAAAATGTACCATAACCATTCAAAAGTAATGGCAAAAAAGCAGATTTACTTCACCAAGAATAATCATGCATGAAAACACTAGATTACCAATTGACTTCACCAAAATTTGATTCAAGATGCAAGTAGAAGACTCCAAGAGAGGTGCGTCTCACAATTTCAGCCAATAAACCCTAAATAGGGCGCAAATTTCAGTCCACTTCTCTCCAAGTGAGAGTTGTTATGTAAAAATGAATGTACTTTATCTTTATTTATACAAAACTGACCCTTAATTAACCTTAGGTCAAAATTAAAGCCGACATGGCCAATTTAGAATAAATTCAAATTTGACATAAATAAAATTAATTAGCATCCTAAAACACCTCCAAGGGTGATGTCATGTCCTTCTCGGGTGATGTTAAGGCCCTAAGGTGGAACGTTGAGCCTAAAAGGTAGGGCGCTTGGCCTCTAAAGGCCCTAGATGAAGCCCACACGTGCCACTAGGCTCATAAATGCCTCCAAAACGAAAACCCTAGCTCTGGATGAAATCCAGGGTCATGATGGTGATGTCCTTGGCCTTCAAGGGCCAACGTCCATGTGGAAGAGCAAGATCCCCCTGGGTCTAGGTTTGTCAGGGTGCCTCTAAAGTCAACGTCCTTCTTTCTTCTTGGTGCAAATCTTCAATGTCTTCTTACCCCTGGTTGGGGTTACAACATCCATCTGTGGGCTTTAAGCCCCCATGAAGGTTCGAGCTAATCATTCCCTCATGTGTACTTGTCCACCGGGCAAAGTCCTCCAGCAAGAACTATGCCCTTTAGGGGTTCATAAGTCACAGAGATCATAGCATGTAAATCACATCCAATAATTAAATTACCCAAACATATGCATCAAACCCCCCTTTAACCCAGACAAATGCTCAAAGACGTTATGCAATTTGACAAGTTAGGTTTGGAGAAGGTCTCAAGGCATCCTATTGGGCTAACCTCTCTTAAGTTTCGGGTGTTTCCCAGGTGGGATCTAGTCTAGATCATGTAAGTGTATGAAGTAGTATGGGGTAAGTGTTTGGGCATAGGGTGCATGTGATGACAGGGAAATGCACATCTTACCTGTGGGTGCCTTTGTAGAAGGCGAGTTGCACCTTGTCATAAATGCTATTGTTTCCTAGCCCGTTCATTGCCTTTTACTCTTAGCTTTATTACTTTTGATCTTTTGCTTTTGTGGTTCAAGGGAAATAGTTGAGGGCCACTGTCCTGGCTTGATGACCAGAGGTGACAACGTTATCCACAAACACTTCACGGAGATGAGAAGGCTTCCTCGTGATGAGACCCCCTTTCTCTTGGCTATGCCACCAAGAGCCACTACCTTGGTTTGGTGACCAGATAGGTGGTAGTGTCATACCGCTACATGCTCATGGTCATAATAGGTCGGCTCATGATGAGACCTCCTATCCATCAACTAGTACCTTGAGTGTTTATATATCTTATGGGTCCCCTTTTCTTACTAAGAAGCCTTTCACTGTTTTCTCGGGGATTCGTGGGCAAAGTATCTCAAAGGTTTCAATATTGGCTTTTAACTCTTGTCAGCTACTTTTACCCTCTGGGCCTTTAGCCCCTTCTTCTCACGAGGTAAGGTACAACCCTTCCTAGTGTAGCCAATCCCAATGCCCAAACAAAGGTAGGGGAGATGAGAGGAATAAAGATGGAAAGTGGTAAGTATGGAGGGAATGAAAGATGACCTTTCACAGACCCACCCAGTGGCAACCCATCCTAAAGGGAGATCAACTTGCTAGGGCATCGTGTCACCCTTCCAGGTATGAACGAGGCAAAGAGCATAATTTCGAAGCAAATGTCAAGAAATGAAGAAGGATTTAATGCAACATATTCAAGTGCTTCAACAATCAGAGTGATACATACCATGATACCCAAACTCATTACCTCATGGACCAAGACTAACTGCTACTTCAGGACCAGGTTGGTGGGATGGATACTGTTGTTGTTGATAAGCGGACTGCACTGAGGAAAGAGGGGCCCTTCGAGGCCATGCTTAAGTCATTCAGCTCTCGGTACTCCATGTCTAGGACCAGTGGACCTCGAGACGTGATCTCCTTAGTTATCCCTAGGGTAGGGGATAACAGACCCTATGATCAGTGTGAGAGTGCACATGAGGAGATTCAGACTTTGTCGGATTGGTTCACAGAGATTTCTGCCAACATTGGGAGTGATGGACTTCCAATTTGGTGGTGGGATCTTGTCATTCATCTGAGTGATAAACTGCTCCAGATGATGAGGGTGATCGACAAGGTCGTGTTAGTGATTGGTCTATGTCATTGTGGGGATGTTGTGAGAGGAGTTATTGAGCCTTGTTCTATATGGCGAGGTGGATTTTCCCTCACGATACCTAGGATCAAGTTTATCAGTGAATTGGTAGGCTTCAATGTTACTGAGATGCTTTAGCAAGACATGATTCAAGATAGCGAGTTGAATTCTTTCAGGGATTTCAGCTTGGGGGTCTAGGAGAGGAAAGTGCAGTTCGAGCATGGTGGTCAGACAATTATGATTGGAGGGACTAGAACAGTTGACTGCTTGGCAACTGATACAAGTGAGATGGCCAGTTTTCATTTTTCAGAGTTTGGTTGCTTGGAGGAGTGGTCTTCTGAGGAGTTGATCGAGTTTGTGCAACTTCTGGTTTCTTGGCTTATCAGACACAGTCTGGTGGACTCTTGTGTTAGCACCTGGCAGATCAGGGCTATGAGTAGAGGGTGCTTCACATCGTATAGGTGCGTGTGGGACCCTGGTGACTTTACCACTTATAGGCGGTCCGAGAGAGGTTTGCATGGAGGGGCTTTGCGGACGATGTGTTGAGAGATTTTCCGGACAATGCCTGGATGATTGTAGTAGGCTAGGGGTGTTGGAATATTAGGGCTTTCCCTTTTGATACCCAGAGGTTAGGTGACGTTGATGTCATATCAGTTTGTGACCACATAGACTTCTTCAGGATGTCTGATTTTAGAGTTGGTTTGGTTGACTTTATCGACATGCACTAACAGGACATGATCCTCGATAGTGGGGAGGATACTTTGAGGCACTACAACTTGTGGATGCAGGAGTGGAGGATGCAGTCTAGGCAGGAAGATCAGATATTTATGATCAATGTGGCGCAATGTCAACATGATGGGTCCTTTCTGGTGATAGCATGGGACCTTGGGATTTTATGGGTTGACAGTCTGGCAGCTGGTAGAGATGGGAGAGCTAGCTCTTACTTTCAGGAACCTATTCATATGGAGCAGTGGATTGGTTTCCTAGGTGGTATATTCTATGAGGGGTGGACTGAGACTTCACAATACTTGATTGCCCTTCTGATCGGTGGCCTTCAGGAGTGTAATGTCCCCATCCACTTAGGAGTCATAAGGGAGAATTCCACTAGCATAATAAATTGTCGTGGGCTAAGGCAAAAATTGATTTATGGGACATGATTTGCCTAGGAAAACTTTATTAAAGTTAAAATGGAGAAAAAGGGGACATGGGTCCTATGCTAATGAAAAATCACTTTTAAATTATAAACTGGAGAAACCATTAAAGTGACTTTAATAAAATAAAATAAAATAAGTGAGTGGGAAAGGCTTAAGGAAGTAATGAAAAGGGAAAATGAGGAGTCTCTCCTCATTTTGGCATATCACTCATTTGAGAAAAGATTTTGGAGAGCTCTTGAGAAGAGAGGCGAGGGTTTCAGGAAACCCTTCTTGTTTACTGGTTTCGGTGTTGCAACGATACACCCTAGCTAATCTTGGGAAGAGATTGATAGAATATGAATGAATGTGCTCGTTTTACCATTGACAATATCACTATTGTCACCCAACCATAGGCCAAAGCCACCCTCCGAGCACCTTGACCTTGACAGAGAGAAGAATCTTGGTAGCAATTCAATAGCCAAGCAAGGCTAATGCACCAAGCAAGAAGTAACCAAAGCTGATCAGAGAGTCCCACCCAAAACTGGTGCAACACCTTCCCCAGGACTTGCGCACAATACTGCTAGACTGCAGTGCGCAGAACTGGATTTCTGCAATTTTGAGAAGTGTTTCAAATGAGAGACTGACGCCTTGTATTTATAGTATTCCTGACAGACTTGCTTGGGCCGACTTCTCTCTCTGGGTACTAATTAATTCATATTAATTATCTCTCTTCAATCGACATCTCATCTAGGGTTACTTTCATTTCTTTGCTTTCTTCCGGAACGTTCTAATCTCGTCGAAGGTCACAATAGAGGTTCATACCTACCATAATATCAACACTCCCTCCTAGCTAGGGAGGTATAACTGATAATGGTCTTGAGCACAAACAGACCATTCAACTGGTAGTATAATGAGCACCGTCATTATTATCCAACTGGATAATCTCCATGACAGCTGGTACAATATGAATTGATAGAACACAACTGTGTGTATCCATGGTAGTACACAACTACTCAAACCATGACACATAGTCACAAACAGTGGACCATATCCACCACAATAGCATATCTCTACTGTCTGGAGACAAGCAGTGTCCATAACAATCATCTGATATCAACCTGCACAGAAAATATTGTTAAAATAAACTGAATCATCTGGGCCAATCTTTCACTCACACCTGTGAGATCTGAAAGAATATATGCCCTCAGAGTAGAACATCAATGATGGGCTATCTGGCTTATTCTTCTCAAACAAGGAAGAATGATTGTTCTGATTTATGAGCCTGGACCATTCCTCACCCTGGGCCATTCCTCCGACACTAAACAAAGTGTAACCTGGAGAGAATGAATCTGCCCTAAGGAATGTTTGTCCCTGATTGCTGAGCCTGGACCATTCCCCACCTTGGGCCATTCCTCCAGCACTAAACAAAGTGCAACCTGGAGAGAATGAATCCTCCCTAAGGAATGACTGTCTGGACCATTTCCCTTGTTAACCTCAAGAGGAAAAGACTGTCCTGTACCAACCTCCAAAACATACCATTCCTCGTGTTAACCACAATGAGAAATCGTTGTCCGGCAAGGCGGGCCAGTCTTCTTGAGTAACCCTCAAGAAGAGAGACTGGCCTAGACCACTCCCCATGTTAACCACAATGGGAAGTCGTTGTTTATGGTACATCAACAATCTGGACCATTTTTCGAACTGGAAAATGTCTTTCCGTCAAAAATCTCAATCCACTTTTCGAACATGAAAGAATCTGCCCAAGTTGGACTATTTTTCAATCTTGAAAATGAATGTCCTCAATAATATGTCAGTGCTCCCTCCCAACTTGGAGAGTCATTTCTTCCTTTTCAGCTAAGGGAGTTATTTCCACGATCCCCATCTTCTCTCGGAAATATGCAAACTTTATTCTGGATAGAGGCTTTGTCAAGATGTCTGCTGTCTGCTCATCTGTGGGGATATACTTGAGCTTTACCTCTCTTTCTTGGACTTTATCTCTAATAAAGTAGTATTTGATCTCAATATGTTTCGACCTTTCATGAAACACAGGATGTTCTGATAATCTTATACAACTCTGATTATCACAATGTATTATGGTCGAATCTGGAATCTGATCAAATAAATCGGAGATTAACTTCCTTAGCCATATTGCTTCTGTGCATGCTTCACATGCTGCGATATATTCTGCTTCTGTTGTGTTGAGTGCGACATACTTTTGTTTTCTGCTGCCCCAAGATATCATAGCGGAGCGAAAGCTGAAACACATCCCTGAAGTACTCTTTCTGTCTTCTGCACTTCCTGCCTAATCTGAGTCTGTGAATCCATGAAGTTGTATATCACTGGATGCAATATATCTTAAGCCATAGTTTATTGTCCCATGAATATATCTTAAGACATGCTTTGCAGCTATCCAATGCTCATGTCTCGGTTCCTATGTAAGTTCCATCCCATGGAAGCGACAAGAGATGTGATAGCTCTAATGGAAGTATATCTAGCAACTGGAGCAAAAGTTTCGTCATAATCTTCTCCCTCCTTCTGAGAGAACCCTCTAGCTATGAATCTCGCTTTATATTTATCCACGCTTCCGTCTGTTGCATGTTTGATCTTATATACCCATTTTGAAGTTACCATTGATTTTTCTTTAGGTCTAGGTACGATTTCCCATACATCATTTTTCATAATGGATTGGTGTTCTTCCGTCATGGCTTCTTTCCATTGTCCCTTTTGAATTGCTTCTTCAAATGTGGTAGGTTCTTCATCTAGAAGCTTTGTCATATATGCTGCATAATTTGAGAATCTTTTAGGCTTCTTACTTTTTCTGAATGTTCCTTCTGGAACCTTGAGTCTTTCTGCCTCTTGTAAGGTAGCTTCAAGCCAAGCTGGTCGTTTTTTGATCTTAGGTACGATATCTGAATCAATGGTTTCACATGGTTGCATAGGATGATTAGGTTGTTCCTTTTCGTCATTTTGGTTTTCTGTACTTTCTTCAATAGGTTCTTCAATCTCTTCTTCTTCTATAGTTTCTTCTATGGATTTCTTGAAAGCCATATTTTCATACCGCTACATGCCCATGGACCTAATAGGTTGGCTTGTGATGAGACCCCCTATCCTCCAACCAGGTCTTGAGTTTATTTATTTTATGGGTCCCTCCATTTCTTGTTGAGAATCTTTTTACTGCTTTCTCGGGGAACCCTGGGCGAAGCATCTGAAGGTTTTGTTCTTTTGGCTTTTATCTCTTGCCAGCTACTTTTACCCTCTAGGCCTTTAGCCCCTTCTTCCAACAAGGCAAGGTACAACCCTTTGCTAGCTTGACAAACCCAATTCCCGAAGCAATGCAGGGGATGGATGAGAGGGAAGATGATGGAAAGTGATAAGTATGGTGGGAATGGACTATAACCTTTCATGAACCCACCCAGTGGTAACTAATTCCTAAGGGAACCAACTTGCTAGGGCATCCTGTCACCCCCCCCAAGGTGTGGACAAGTCAAAAGGCATAAAGTCCAAGCACAAGACATGAAGTAAAAGAGAATTAAATGCACATATTCAAATGTTTTGAGAATCAGAGTGACACATACCATGATACCCGGACTCATTACTTCATGGAGCAAGACCCACTGCTGTTGAAGGACCAGGCCGATGGGATGTATGTTGCTGCTGGTGACAGGATGGACGCGTTGAAGAAAAAAGGATGGGCTCTCTGTTAGGATATAGATGATGGTGTGCTCGTTTTACCATTGACGATACCCTCGTCGCCCAACCACAGGCCGAAGCCTCCCTCCGAGCACCTTTAACCTCAACTGAGAATTCCTCTGGAAGCAAACCCTAGGCTAGATAGCCAAACAAAGAGTAGCGCATCAATCCCCAAGGATAGCGCATCTCAAAAGACTGATCAGATGTTCCAAACCCTAGCCAAGAGATATCCAAGCCAAAAACTGAAACTAGCTATTGCTGCAGCTGCAGCTGCAAACCTCCTCCAAACCTGGGCACCAACTGCAACTGCAGTGCGCACCAACTGGGAAAACTGCAGTCCTGAGATGTGACAAATGAGAACTGACGCCCTGTATTTATAGTAATCCTGCGAGTTTACTGGGGCCGACTTCTCTTTCTGGGTATGTGTCTGTTCAGTGTATTATTATTAATTCTGGCCGACTTCTTCTCTTGGAGGCTAATAGCCTAATATAAATTTTCTTCTTGAGCTGACAAGGCTTCTAGGGTTATTAGCTAACTCATTAGGGTTTCTCTTGCTTTCCGGAGTCTTCTATTCTCGTCAGGTTCACACATGGGGGTAAATACCTCCCGCAGCTACCATAATATTAACACTCCCTCTTAGCTAGAGAGGTATTTACAGGTAATGGACTTGAGCACAAAACATACCATTTACCCGGTAGCATCAATATAGTCATCTAGACTATTTCATGACTAGATCATGAGCATCACCATCACCATTAGCTACATCATCTCTCGAAACCATACTTCATCTGAGTAGTTAGATATGATGTTGGATAAGTCACTCTCACCATAGAGTGATACAAGAGGAGTAAAAGCTCTGAACTGTTTTTCGTCTGGAAAATCTCTATTCATCATTCATCTGAACGATCATCTCCAATAATCTGCTGATAGTCTTCAAGGCAATTAGAACAAGGATAGAACACACCCGTGTCTATTCATAGTAGTACACAACTACAATTCAGTGGTTAACTACCACATCAAGTAACACACAAGTACCTGATCAACAATGTATAGTTGCGAGCAATGAAACACATTCACCACAGTAGTCCTCATCTACTGTCATATAGTCTTCATAACAAACATCTGAGAGCATCTTGCATAGAAACAATGTTATAATAAAAACTGTATCATCTGGGCCAATCTTTCACTCACGTCTGTGAGATCTGAAAGAATGTCTGCCACCACAGTAGTCTTCATCTGCATAGAAACAATGTTATCATAAAAACTGAATCAACT
>ML833970.1:6883-25412 GCA_009831015.1 Picea engelmannii | reverse complement strand
GGCCATGATTTTTGAGTGTAGAAGGTGGGTAAGGGGTTAGAATAGGTTGGAAAAGGTTGGGAGGGTTAGGTAAAGTCTAATCTTGCTCTTTTCCACCTTCAAACTAACCCATTAACTCTTTTTTACAAAAATTACAAAAATGATTAAAATTGTTGTTTTGACTGACTTTGACTCCAGGTGGACAAATGCATAGCAAACTTTGTCCGAATGAGCTGAAACTTGGTCTATGGGTGTAGGGGGTGCCATTCCATTTCTTTTAAGCACAAATACCCCTATCAAAAACCCAAAGACCCAGTTTGTACAATATTTGCTCAAAAACATTTAATTAATTAAATAATTAAAATTCCAACCTTAGGAAAATTAATTAAATTTAATTAATTAAAAAAAACCTATCTAGACTCGACGAGATTCCGCGAAACTTTCTACAATGTCTAGCATGGTCATTTACATCATTCCTAAACAATAGCTACCAAATGATGAGACCATTAGAACGCCGTTCACCACTTTGGAGGAATTATTGCATGTGTGAGGGAAAAACTCATGGGAAATCAACCAGGCTGAAAAACCCAATTGACAACCTGAGGATAAAAAACCCTTGGTGAAAAGAACTCTCCCAATGAAAACATCCCAAGGTACCTGACCTAACTATGATCCATGCAGACTTATTACATTATTAACCCACGCAGGGGTGCAGAAATTTCGTTTACAAATTTTTTGTGCTGGAGCAAAAAATGCCCAAGTAGAACCAATACTGTCTTCAACATACTTGCATCTGATGATGCATATTTTCATGGCACATGAGTTGACCCCCTAGCTGAATAGGCGGTCCACACTACCCAAAAATGTCCACACAACACTCCAAGACTCTTCTCTTCAAGTGGGTAACATTCTCAACCTTTCTCTTCTCTTTTCTTAGCTAATTTCTCATTATTTCTTCACTTCCTAGCAACTTCTTGCTTGCTCATAGCTTGGGAGGAGGATTGGTACGGCCTACCTCCCACGTGTGAGCTTGGGTTTAGATCTACTTTCTTTTCTTCATCTCAAAAGCACTCTCCTAAGCTAGGACGTGGGATTAGTGAGCTTCTTGCCTTGCTTGCTTGCTTCTCTTGCTTGTTTCTCTCTCTTTCTTTCCTCTTTTTCTTTCCAAGTTCTTTCTCTTTCTATCTAAGTGTTCTCTAAATCTAATAATTGCCTACACTTTGGGAGAGGAATATCCCAAATTGTGAGGTTAGAGTTTTAATGTGTTTATGATTTATTCATGCTTTAAAGTTCAAATATTCTAGATCTAGATCTCACACATTAATCTTAGCTTAAGCCCTTGGGGCATAATCTATTGCTTCTTCTAAATCTCTCTTAAAGATATATATTGTTTACATGCACTAATCCAACACACTAGATTTTCTAATGCTTTGATGGTTTAGCTAGTGATTTGCTTTTCATGCTATAACTTTCTTAAGGCCATTTGCCATCACTTGAAGTAATGTGTTGTTGATAAGTTGATAGTGTAGGTACAAACTTAAATCTTCAAGCTTTTCACACTTAATGCCTTTTCTCTTAATGCTTCAAACGAACACAAGATAAGTGGTATAAGCTTGGGCTCTCTTTTGGCAAGTTGTCCTTGCCCTTGTGCTTTAGTTTTCTTTCATAACAAGCTATTCATGTTAATGATCTAATGTATGGTGAACAACTAAATCGTTATTGAGCTCTCTTTTAATGCTTTATATGTGTTAATGCTCTTCATTCTCATGCTTAAGTAACACACTTTCTAAGCTCATAAAAGTTTCGGTTTTGGTCATAAATCACGAATTTAAGGCAACTAAAAGTCACCAAAACACTTAAGAATACACCTAAAAGTCTAACCAATTGATATATACTTAATAGACTTAATATGACACTTTAAACCACCATCTTCACCATCTAAAACGGGGATTGAGGAGGGCAACGAAAGGTGATAGGCCGGGGACGGTCTCACGGCGCGAAGGAGCGTCCTTTTCATAAAAACTCAATTCTTTGGGCTGACCTGCGAAGCTAGGGTAGGCCTCGTTGCCTCACTTTTTGAGCATCCAACAACTATTTGGCAATCGGGGGAGGAGGATTTTAGTTAAACACTTAATAAGGGCATTTAAAATCTTGCAATCTTAAGAAACCCTTAACTCACTAAGTAATTAAACCTTGGGCTTAATACTTGTAATTCAATCTTTCATCTAATAATACTTTGTGGGTTAAACAACTAAAGTGTTGAGTATCATAATCATTGTGGAACACTCGTGCTTTAACTTTCTAAATCTTCTTAGTATCCTTGATGTGTTGATGATGCTCTTAATGTGTTGATGATGCTAATGCTTTAATCTTCTTCATATCCTGCGCATATAAACAAAACGTGGTCAGCTTGTTATCTTGTATCTATTGTTGTATCTCCAACATTCTTTATTTGTAATTACCTGTAACTAATCTTATTGTGAAATAGTTATTCTTTTGTAAGTAACTCGTAATTGTTTTGTAACGAAACACCCTTTAACTTATTTGACCCCTTGCCCAATCTTTAGGCACTAGTCTTAGTTGACTTAGGGAAAGGGCTTGCTTAACATACTAACCTTGCATCTTGCATTGCTGCCTTAGCATTATAGGTTAGACTCCCTCAAACCTTTAACAAATTAAAATCAATTCCTAGAACTTAAACGCTAAATCTCATCTAGAAACTAAGGTCTACCCCCCTTGGCTTCCCTAGGAGTGAGCCTAGACGGAAGAGGTTCTGGTCAAAGTGACAGCGTGGGCTGTGAACCTACGCATTGTGCCTCCAAGGACACACTATGTGAGCCGGACTTAGCTCGCGTTTGCAAGTGTGTATTAGGATGGCAACAGGGACATCCTCTCTATCTTCATCCTTTTCCATCTCATTCCCCCTAGGGTCACCGGGATTCCCCCCTTGAGGTGACTACCTCACCTCTAAGGTGACGGGGACACCTGCCTAAGGTGACAGTGGGTAGGTGCCCTCCTAGTTGTCGCCATTTGGTGGTTGGGTTGGGCTTTTCCCAACCTACAACTTGTGCGATAACAAGGCCGACCCCCAAAATAGCCTCCAAAATAAAGATACAATGCTAAAATTGTTAGAGTTCATAGCTCAAGAGGTCTTCTTCATGTTATGATGCCTAACATGGGGTGGAGTGTCTCTCTAGGAATATTAACTTTATGTTATAAAGTTAAAGTGACCTTTTTTTATTATTTAATGAGTAAAAGAGACTTTTTAAAGTTTGGGTCACTTAAGTGATTTAAGTGAAGTCAACAGAAGATTAAGTCACGACTGTTGATCTCAAGAGGGAAAGACCTAATCTTGATCGTCTATCTCTTTGGAGATCTAGGGTTAGGGTAGTTATTCATTAATGAGTTATAAAAGGATTTTTAGAGAGGTGGGCATTATTATTCAATAAGAGATTCATTGATGAGAGAGGAAAGAGGAATTAGAGCAAGAAGAAAAGAAAAGAAAGGGGACAACTTGAGGCATGAATCCTGAGATCATAAGGAAGATAAACTGAGGTAGTAATATGCACAGTTTCGAAGCAGTGAATGTTGGTAAATTGACTGTACAATCTGTACTATACTGACTGCAGATTTCTGAGTGTTGTTCCCAAGGTTTAGCACAGTTCTTGAGGTGGTATTCCGTACAACAGAACATACACAGGTCGTACTGCTGTTCTGTCAGAGATTGGCACAGATTCCAATGTATTTGCGTGGGGTTTCAGATAAGTACAAGTGTTTTTGTTGGCTCTCCAAGTTGTAATCTTGAGAAACTTTCTGAGTTTGCTCCAATAAAGATACTCTTTCTACTGGTTTTCCCCTTGTGGGTTTTTCCAGGGGCTTGCCTCAAATTCATGTGTTAAATCTGAATGATTATTTGTTGTTCCTGTTCATTTTATTTCCGCTGCTAAATTTCAGTTTGCTTAGTAATTGTATTTCTGCTCATAAGTCACCGTTGAATGCTGTTAAGTTTGTTGCATTACAGTTGAAGTTTATTGGAGGTTGAAATCAATGTTTACTAAGTGTTTGACATAAGTCATAAGTGAAAATTTTAACAAAAATATCAAAATGTTCTCTTAAAAGTCCACACATGTGAGTGTAGATTCTAGAGGACAAAAAGAGGGTGACATCATCTCTTCAAGGAGTACAAAAGCTCCCAAAGTAACATCCATCCCCAAAAGGTGCAAAGTATCATCAAAGATCACATCCCCTCATCAATAGGGTCACTCCTCATCTTCAACCAAGTGTCAACTCATCGCCTATGTGCTAAGTCGGCTCAATCCAAAGTTATATCACTCCAAGCATGATGTCACCCTCTAGATGTGCAACGTCCTAGGTGAAAATTCCAACGTCATGAAGGAGGAGGGCTCCATCATCTCTCCAAAGGGATATACCATGCTCGTCAAGTGCAATGGTATCCATCCAAACCCTAACATCCTTAGAGGGGTGCAACGTCCAAGTTGTGGGCTTCCCGCGCTTTGAATGACCCGTTTGGCTATATCTGCAGCATCCCGGCTAATCATTGCAATGTCCAAGGTCCAGAAGGTGTTGGAGGGTGTCCAAAGGCATGCCAAATCATGAGGTAGCTCAACGTTCATCATCAGGGGCCCAACGTCCTCCATACAATGTGTAATATCCGAGGTATAAGCATCAAAACATCCTTCACAAGACCATCTCCAGGGGTGCATCATCATCAAGCAAGGCTTAGAGAAGTCAAGTGAAACCAACCATCATGTATACAAGAGTCATTAGAATCATAAAAGGTAGGTCAAAATTTAATACAATAGTTATGTAAGAAATTCACATTAGGTATCTTCTTCAAACTTCACACTAGCTTAAGACTTCATGCAATTTGCCAAGTTTAGGTATGGGAGGAAAATCACAGGACCCTATTAGGTGTGCTAGCACCCAAGTAGAGGAGTAGTTCCCAACAAACCCATCAAAGTGTAAGTATAAGTGAATGATGTGACATGGGGTTTACTTCATGGTCATGGTGTCATTGATATGCAAGGCCATGTATGGGTTCATCTCCATGAGCGCCTTTGTAGAGGGAGCTCTTGGTGCTTTGAGTTACCCTTTCCTCGACGTTGTTTCTTTCCAAACCCCTATTCTTGCCTTTTGATATTCATTTATTGCTTTGTAAGATCCCTTTTATGTTTATGCATTTTTTTTTTTTACTGGGATTCAATTAAGTCCTTTTAATTTGATATGCATCTAGTGCATTAGGACTTGGGGTGATGGCCTTATCGTGAGGGGGTAGAGCTCAAGATGTTCTTTGGCTTTTGATTTATAATTTGTCATCCCAATTCATTCTCTATTCTTTTATTAGCTGCATCAACCTCGAGAATTCAAGCCCCTTCTTCTCATAGGAGGATGAAGGTATGGACCTTTTTTGGATACATGTAAACCATTTCCAGAAGGTAGGGCAATGGGAGGAAAATAGATGGAATGTGTTAAGAATGAAGGCCTCCCAGTAGTACCCTTGTTCCCCAAGAGTGACAACATTGGACTAGGACACATATGATGGCCACCAAGGTGAAACAAGGCAAAAAGCATAACTTCCAAGCATCATGATTCATTATTTGACTTCAACCCATGATCCTCACCTAAATGCCTATTGGATGAAATGTAACACTTTGTATGAAACAATGACTAATGTACCTCATGTGTGTTGGACCAACGTCATCGGATGAACCATGTTGATCAAGTAAATGAATTGAGCAATGAGGGGTTGCTGTCTGTGGAGAATGTTGATCATCATCTCTGGGATCATTGTCTGTAGTGTGGATCATGGAGAATGATCTCCTCTATTTACCCCTAGGTGAGAGGGGGGTAACAAACCATTCATATAGTTTGACTTGACATTCTATCGTTGTAGAAACTAATTGAAACAATCGAGGCTATTATTTGTTGATTATTAAGTAGCTCTTTAGTTGTTGTCTTGCTTCCAGGTCGTTGCATGTTAATGCTTTCATCTTCCATGACTGAAGCATAAGAAACAAAAGAATATATTGTGGTTGTTAGTGCACAAAGCATGCCCATCTTATTAACTAAGGGCATGTGATTTTCAAGTCATGCCTTCTCTTCACAATGAACAATCCCACACCATTAGAGAGAAATATAGTTGTAATTGATAAGGAGGATGAGGAAAGACTGCTCTCTTGTGGGTCATCAACCTCTGTATATGCGTCTCTCCTAACATTTGAGCCCTGTTGCCATCCTTATACACACTTGCAAACGTGAGCTAAGTCCTGCTCACTTAGTGTGTCCTTGGAGGCACAATGCCTAGGTTCAAAACCCACGCTGTCACTTTGACTTGAACCTCTTTTGTCTAGGATTACTCCTAAGGAAGCCAAGGGGGGTAGACCCTAGTTTCTAGATGAGATTAACGTTAAGTTCTAGGAGTTGGTTTTAATTAGTTAGAAGGTTGGGGGAAAATCTAGCCTATGATGCAAAGGCAGCAATGCAATGTGCAACAATTAAAAATGACAAGCAAACCTTTTCCTAGGACAACTAAGACTAGTGCCTAAGATTGGACAAGGGGTCAACTAGAGTTTGAGGGAGGTTGATTATAAATGATTACACAATGTTACAAATAAATAAGCTACTTTACAACAAGATTAGATACAAAGATTTACAACTAAATACAAGATGAATAGATGATACAACAAGATACAAAGCAAGATACAATGATTTACAAGATACTAATTAAATTTGCTCGTATGTGCAGGAAATTAAAGACACTCAAAAGGAAACATTCAACACATCAAGCGTAGCATGCTCAACAATAGAATGTCTCCCAAAGGGATGCACGATTCTATTGTGACTGCCTTCAATGGCAAGCAAGATTACACAAGATCCAACAAGGAAGTGCCTCCAAAGGATGCACAACCTCTTGAGGGACCAAACCAAAGATATAAACACCAATTAACTTAAAAAGATATGCTTGAAGGGAAAATGCCCAAAAGCACAACTATGACTACTTAGATATTAATCCACAACACATAAATTAAACTTGCATGAAGTGTAAGTGTGAAATGAAAGTTGCTTGCAAGATTAGTTAAGTGTCAACCACAAAAGTGATATACCAAGTTGATGCCCAAAGTTGTATAGTGGATTAAAAGAGTTGATTAATTTGTTTAGTTAAGAGTGACCCCTTGCTAAGTGTCAACCCAATACTCCCCCCGCTTGTACCAAGTAACTGCTGGGTGCTCAAGAAGTATGGCAACAAGGCCTACCCTAGCTCCACAGGTCAGCCCAAGGGAAAAGAGTACTCCCGGAAAGGACACTGAGCGCCACGAGACCATCCCCGGCCTATCACCTTCCGTTGCTTCCTCTAGTCCTTGTTTAAATGGCAACGTTGGGTCAATAGAGGTGCCCTATTTAGTCTAGTTGATTATTAGGCCTATGGACTAAGTTAATTTTAGTGTATAGGTGTGTAAAAGTGAGATTTGCTTGCCCAAAAAGTGTGAAAAAGTGCCAAAACCGAAATATTGAACTTGCAAGAAGTGAAGTTCTAAACCATAACATTGTTACTTGAAAAGCATGGGAAGAAACTTAACAATAGCTTGCAATGAAAATAATTAAGTCACCTTAAACCATTATAACATGCCCATGAATATTTGCCAAAAGATAAATGCTTGAAAGATAGAACTTGCAAAATGAAAGGAAACTTAAAGCATGAGATAGATCCTATGCCTCCATGGGCTTAAGCTAGCTTTAGTGGTGTGAGATCTACTTCTAGATGATTTTAATCCATTTAGCACAACACATTAGAAATAGATAACTAAGCTAGCCTTACGATTTTGGGGGTTGGCTATGCCAACTTCACATCCAAGGTGTAGGCAACTAAAGAATGAAAGAAAAACTTGAAAGGAAAAACCTAAATACAAACCACTCACAATGGCACAAGGTGGAGACAAGCCTTCCTATTTTGTGCCAAAGGGGGTTGGAAAAATAAACAAACTAAACTAAAACAACCTAGCCACACAACCTTGTCCTAATGACAAGTGGAACAAAGAATAATAAAAAAAACTTGCTGAAATTTAAATGAGAATGCAAGTCACTTGGGGACCCCTTTGGGCTTGCTACAATGCTTAGAAAAGATAGAAAAAATGTTGGATATTGTTACCCAATCAAAGGAGGGGTCCTTTGTGTGTTTTGTGGCTGAAAATGGGCAACACTTCTCCTAGATATGGCGAGAACCTGCGAAAAACAGCAAGCTATTGCTTGCTGGAAATGCTGCAAAACACACATAAAAGTCAATAAAATTTCTGTTTTTTAACAGAAATTTTCTGCATAAAAATTTTAGAATATAAAATGATATATTGACCTATCTAAGAGTGTTAGCAAACCAAGATCTGAATATGTATGAGCATAAATATAAGAACCAAGAAAGACATGAGTTTATGTTAGGTTATGAAGGAGGGTTTCCAACTTGAAGCCAACCTTACAAACCCTTGAAGCAACCCGCAACTTGTGAAGCAAATGTGAGACAAGAGCAAATAGTTGTTAAGATGAACAAGTAATACAAACTAATTTGCACTACTTACTATCCTAATCAAGTAGATCTGCAACTACACTATTGCATGATCTATCCAAACAAACTAATTTATTTGGATATCTACTCTAGATCTCAAATAAAGAAACACATGTAACAAGATCACCTCCAAAGCGTGTGCACCAAGACAAAATCTCATGTACACCAAGGTCCTCCAAAGCTCTTTCTTATTACGCAAATGAGGAAGTTGTAATAACTAATTGCTACAAGATCCTCTCAAAAATAGAACAAGAATGAGTGAAAGCAAAATGGAAGATGAGAGAGGGATGAGGGAAGAAATTGGTAGCATAACAATAGCTCAAGAGACGGTGAAGAATGAGTGAGGGAGGGCCTTTATTTATACTTGGGAAGGCAAACTTACCCCTCTTGGATGATGGCCAAGTGTCAAAACCTAAGTCAAAGTGAGAATCTCAAGAAGGGGGGCGCAACTCTAGGGTTTTGGCATGGATGGATGAAGTGGCAATGAGTTGGAGTGAGTTGGCAAGGCTTTGACAAGTCAAATGATGAGTTGTAGCCTTGTAGGGTCTAGGGAGGCGCACCAAAGGATAGAATAAGTCTCCCATTAATGTTTTTATTATTTTTTTACTTTTTGGAGACTTTCTTCATCATTGAGTAAAAGAGGGAGGAAATCTACTAAGGCCTAGGGTTACCTACACCTTAGTAGCTAGTTTCCCCTAGGGTTTGATAATTGGAGCCTTGGGTTACCAACACTCCAACCTATCATTCTCTTGTCTTTGACTCTCCATTATCATTTGTTTCCTTCAAGCTTTGCTGCTGCAATTGTCTCCATTTGCCCTAAGAAAGTACTAGTCTAAGACCTCCATTGAGCTTTTGATCAAAACAACTATCAAAACCTACACCTTAAGCAATTTACTAACTACTTCTAACACTAAAATAGCCTAACTTACTAACTTAGTTGCTGCTGTTACTAAAGTAAGCTACAGCCATATGTTGCAGCATTAAAAGCATCTAAAAGCAAGTGTTAGACCTGATTTTACATTGCTCTCTTTGCTTCTGACAAATACTAGTATTTTGCCAAGTTTGTGTTATCATTTTTGGTCATTATTGAAGCTTTATTGAGGCATAATTGTGAAGCTATTGCTATATATATTTGCTGCTATAAATTTCTGTTTACTTCACATTCATATCAGCCATTTGCTTTATTTGACAAAGTCCGAGGTTTTATGAAGTACTAACAAGTGTACTTGCATATATATAGTTTTCTTGTTGCTTTGTTCCGGGCATGTACACTTGATATATTTTATCTATTTATTGGTTGTAAAACCGAACTTTTTGATCGGTGGTGACTTGTGAGAGGGGATCTTTATCTATCTATTTGACCTTGCCTTCTCAAACCCCCAGGTCACTGGGGGCGTCTCCCCTGGGCCTACCACCCTAAATAGAAAGAGACATCCTATTGAGGTGACAATGATAGGATTAGTCTCCAGTTACGCCTTTTTGTCCTCAAACCTTTCCTATTATCAAAGTACAAATTGTGCGATAACAGTGTGCACGAGGGTCGAACTATGTGATTATCTCTTAGCTCCATGAAGTACTTTGCATAGAAGGCCATCTTGGGCTTCAACCCCCCGGTGGGCCAAGCCATGTGACTTGGATATACTGCGTGTATATGTCATCTCTTATAATCATGTTTAACTCCTGCTTATTCCACAAAAGATGTTCAGGGGCATCCAAAGAATACCTAAAAGGAGGGAGGCAGTCTAGTAAGATGTCCACTCATTGGAGAAGACATGAAACCTTTGAAAACCAACAACCGTGAACCCGTCTAGTAGGTGTGTTCAAGGCCCCTGTGTAAAGGTGGACGACTCCTCAAATAATGTTGATTAACCCTCAAAAAGTGCCTCCAAGGTAAGGCCGTGTGTATATCTCAAGCAAAGACACCTCCATGAAGCATGCCAGTGACCCTCCAAGTGAAAAATTGGGCCTTAAAACCCCCAATGGCTAGTATGACATACAAAATAGTGGGTTGGCCCTCAAATCATGCATAGAATAGCTCAAAATATGACCAAATGAGAGAGCGCTCTAGGATCCTCAATGCAGCATGTGTAGAGGTTGTCCATGCATTCATAAAAAGCCCATATGTGCCTCAAAGGACGTGACCAGTGCCTTTAGATGCATATATTGCCTCGAGAATTGTGAGATTTCCTCTGAAAACATGAAACTGAGTGAGCATCTCCAGAATCATCTCTGAAAGTAGATGGCTAGCCAAAGATTAATACATAAGATAGGGATCCATGCTTAGGAATAAAATAAGTGTGCTATACATAGTGGTGACAACCTTTGCAACAAGAGAAACACTTTTACCTCATATACAAAGGAGTGAGAAGGGCTAATAGCTCCCCTAGATCATGTGTCCTAGTAGATCCACCCCAAGATGCTTGCTTCATTCGTGCTCGTGGACAAAAATTGGTCTAGATGAGAATTTGCATATACTATGATGAAGGGTGAAATATTTAGATGAAATCAATTGTCAAACTAGAAGTCCACAAATATATTATTGTGCAAGGGAACACAATTTAAATTGAAAATATTTATCCTATGAGTTGTGTTATCACATATAGTTGTCAAGGGCAGCAAGTTGTCCAAGTTCGCGGCCTGCACAAGAAATGTCAAAGTGCAACGTTCAGAGCAGTCCATTTCGGGCTCGAAATGCAAGCAACAAGCGAGATCAGCTTCAACGACCACATTCCTGAGAATATCAGATCGACGGTTCGCGGGAATCGGGGGTTCGAAATATTGTTAAAGTTGTTTGTCAAAGGTTCGAAGTCCCGAAACTCGAAGTGAGCATGAGTCGTCCGATCCGAAGAGCCACACTTCATCAGATCTGTCACTCTGGGAGTTTTAAAATGAGAAACAATGCAAAGTCCTGAAGGGCCGAAGCCCGAAGTGCCGAAGTGCCCAAAGTCTCGAAGTACTCGAAGTCCCGAAGCGCCCGAAGAGAACCCGAGCCATTGATCAGTAGGAGCCACGCGTCGCCAGATCCTTCGCTCCGGATAAAAGCAGCAGAAGACAAATGGAGTTTGAGAATTGAAATTCCCGAAGGCCGATTCGAGAAGCAAATCTCAGTCGTTGTTTTGAAGGGGAAGATCCGATCCGTCAATCTAAAAAGCGCTAGAGCTAAGTCGTTGATCAGAGGGCCTAATCTTAGATCGCAAGATCAACGGTCATGCCAAATTGCGGGGTCGGAAGGTGTGCACGTTTTAAAATCTCAGGGGCGGGCCGCAATCAGAACCGTGCTTTTTAGAAAGGGACGTGTGGTGGTTCATGGTGAATTGCGGGGACAAAAGCGGTTTGCTTTCAGACCACCCTTGGTAGTGCCCACAATCGCGCAAATTGCATAGGGTCACATTGAAGATGGAGCGATGGAGAGGAGCTGTGCCAAAGGTCGAAAGTGCCTGTATTTGGTCACATAAGAAGATCTGCTTGGCCTCGAGGCGCCGGGATTGACTCAAAGAAGTCGTAGGCACCGCCTGGAACATTCATGGGTGTTAGGTCTCGTCCCGATCCCGATGAAGGTAGTTAATAGAAATGGGGGAGGTGGTTGAAACCTTGTCTCACCCCATAAATGGAAAACAGGCTAAAGACGGCCGTGAGTGCAGATTCGCAATCTGAAGTTTCCTTCTAGACGGTTTTTCCTGCAGAACACATAACTGAGGCAAGCTCGCGTCTGACATGAAAAGGCCTGCACAGTCTGACAGAGCAGGCACCAACTGAAAACTTTAAATGCAAAGGTTCGATCACGCTCCCGATGGTTGCAACATTTCTGAGTATATATAGGCAATTTTAGTATTTTGTAAAGGTCGATGGTTGAGCAGTGCTCCCGTATTGTAAACTTTTTATGAAGAACACTGGTTCTCTGGTTATGTATTTGTTTTTGAGACATCTTGGTTAATCTAAGTCAACTTTCTTACTCCATCTCATTTGCCTCTGATACTGAGAGAGTTCATGTTTGATTGATTCACATGGATTGTTGTAACTGTATTATGATAAATGTTTGAATATAGTACTGTTATGATTTCTTTCAGCTTCCTTGAAATTTGAATCCAAGAGGACCTTGTGTTTAAGTTTTTCTTCCTTAGGCTGCTGGAAAATCTGATGTTCATAGCGGACCTCTACACCTTTCTCACTAAATCTTCCTCCTACTCACCCTTACTCCAACTTACTGATTGAAGTTGATTCCAGACCTCAATTGCTTGTGCATACCAGTCCAGTTTTCTGAGTTAAAACGATATCATCTTGAGTTTGCGCCCATTTGACCTCTTTAAAACCAACCTATGACACATAAAACTCTGATGGGTATTGGGCTTACCTAATCTGCAATCGGAGGGTGACTTCTAGTGCTAACAAGCTGGGATTGGTTTTTGGACATCCACCACATTGTTTTGGTAAATACCTTGGATAATTTCCCTATCCGAATTAGTGTTATTAAAACCGTTCCGGTCCGGTGAAATCGATCGATTTGGAGGAAAAACCGGTTGGTTTGGAGGCAAATCAGGGTCTACCAGTGGCATAGAATTGTCTTTGGCCAGTTCGGTACCAAACCAGCCGGTTCTGTACAAGCATCCGTACGATGCGTCATCGGCCCACAAAATTCAAGTTTAAAAAAAAATATCAATTGTTTAATAGAAGGGGGCCTATTACCTAACCCTAGGGTAATAGTAATGTTGACATTCTCCTTTATCTTTCATTTTCATCCTTTTACTTAAATTTTTAACATTACCATTAATTGTTTCAGGATGTTTGAAAGTGGTTCCAACCTCATTGGACTTCATATGGAGAAAGTAGAATTTTAAGTCCCATTCAAAATTCAACAAACTTAACGGTTTCCAATATTTCAAGATTGGCAGGATTGCAACGTTTCCACTGGATTCTATCATGTATGAGGGTATGGAACCGACGTTTAATCAAGAGCACCAAGCCCTCTATGTACCTCGATGTTCGTGACATTGATTGTTGAACTCTTTTGTCATTACCCTAGTAAAAATGTACCCTTCACTCAAGTAAAATCACTTATTAGGCATGTTAAGCTTTTTCTATCTTATTTTAATGCTTATTGGGTGACACTGATGATGAGGATCCTAATATAGGTAATGATCTCGATGATATGTAATTTGTTGTAGCATGATTTTTTTTGGACTCTAGAGGCCATTTAATACATCGTTGTTGATCTATTTTGGTTCAGAGATGGATTGCACTCGGTGCTATTCTGGTTATATGCACTCTTGCTATATAAATGAAAAACTTTGCATATTTGTGTATAAATGGTTTGGATTCATATGGATGCACATGAACATATATGTTTTTTTTCAAAATTTGAATATTTTATGTAGTTTTTGGTCGACTGGTTTTTTTTTTTTGGTCTTTTTTCCGGTCTGGTCCGGTTTCGCTTTTTTGGGGTTGACTGGTTTGGTCTGGTTTGGGGTTCTGATAACATTGATCTCAATTATCTTTTAATATTTGTCTTTCAATAATTTCATCTAAAATTGCATGTACTTGAAATATATGTGCTATTAGGAATCANGACGTTTAATCAAGAGCACCAAGCCCTCTATGTACCTCGATGTTCGTGACATTGATTGTTGAACTCTTTTGTCATTACCCTAGTAAAAATGTACCCTTCACTCAAGTAAAATCACTTATTAGGCATGTTAAGCTTTTTCTATCTTATTTTAATGCTTATTGGGTGACACTGATGATGAGGATCCTAATATAGGTAATGATCTCGATGATATGTAATTTGTTGTAGCATGATTTTTTTTGGACTCTAGAGGCCATTTAATACATCGTTGTTGATCTATTTTGGTTCAGAGATGGATTGCACTCGGTGCTATTCTGGTTATATGCACTCTTGCTATATAAATGAAAAACTTTGCATATTTGTGTATAAATGGTTTGGATTCATATGGATGCACATGAACATATATGTTTTTTTTCAAAATTTGAATATTTTATGTAGTTTTTGGTCGACTGGTTTTTTTTTTTTGGTCTTTTTTCCGGTCTGGTCCGGTTTCGCTTTTTTGGGGTTGACTGGTTTGGTCTGGTTTGGGGTTCTGATAACATTGATCTCAATTATCTTTTAATATTTGTCTTTCAATAATTTCATCTAAAATTGCATGTACTTGAAATATATGTGCTATTAGGAATCATCACATGCAAGGTTATTGTACCATAATTGTTATTTTAACACTCATCTTTTTGGTGCTTGTGCTCCAGTCTTCCCTTGCAAATGGGAGTTGCATTGTTTCTTTTATACACGCAAGTCAAGTTTGCTTTCCTTGCTGGTCTTGCTGTGATTATCCTACTGATTCCAGGTACATATTAAGAAGCCTTGTATAGGCAAATAGCAAATAAACATTGTGATACGAATATACATTGTGTTCTTTTCTTGACTATATTGTTGTATATAATGCTCAGATTTTTTACTCTTTTTTAGTTAGGAATCTTCTGTATATCAGGGAATTTTATAACTGAGTTAATTCTAAGTAGATATATTTTGCTGTTTACATCTGACAATAAATGATGAAAATGCACAGTGAACAGATGGATTGCTGGGAAAATCAGCACAGCTAGTCAGCTCATGATGAAGCAGAAAGATGAGAGGTGAAATGCATTTCTGACCCCATTGTAAACTAATCAAGAGAAGCTATGGAGTTGCCAGCATATAAGAAGAATTTAATTTAATCATTCTAGCCCATTTCTAGCAGATAAAATGGACAGAAAAACCCTGAATCTAGAGCTCCCTAGGTTTTGCAGGAAAGCCCTACATGGATCTTAAAAACTGTATTTCTCCACGTTCAATATATTCCCTCCTTCCTGCAGCTTATATTTTTCAACATGATTGCAAATTATCAAAATTGATATAGTCGGCAGGGTTAATCAAAAGTATCAGGCTTGGACTATTTAAGAACTTGAGTCATATTGAGAGACATTCCCAGACCAGATCCCTTACCAACAGGCAGACGAGATCACCTAGACATCAGAAGTGGGTTACTTCTTCTAGACAGCAGCGTAGTAGGCGGTCCAGATCTTCTCCCAGTGCTTCTCCGGGACGCCATTCTATCTTGTTTTCTTCACTCGGCCTTGGACGTTAGGTCTAGTGGACCATGATCTAGTCCTTGGATCTCTTCCCTCTGTATGTCTCCCACCCGTTGCGGCCGCCCGTACTTGGAGTTGAGGGTTTTCCATGTTTTAGCATAGACCTCATGCTTTACTTTACTTCTTGTTCTTTATACAGGAGACATTTTGGTACTCCTTCTTTGTATAAACATCATTGTACTCAACAGTCCCATTGACCTACTTTGTGGTCATTTGTTGGACATTAATATAATTATCTTATCTTATCTACCAAAAAGATTTGCTAGAATTAGCATAGATAAGATAAGATAATTTTATTAATGACCACTAATAGGTCAATGGGATTGCTAAGTACAATAGTGTGGAATGCAAAGTGGGAGAGTAAAGTCTGCTCCTATAAACAAATGATAAAAGCAGATATAATCTATGCTATATAAGATCCATGGTCTAAGATCAAGGAGCAGAAAACAAAGTTGTATTGCAGATACGTGCAAGAACTGTAGAGAACCAAAAACTTCTGTGGAGGATGTCTCGCACGAGGGTACGTAGAAGAGGACTCAATGCCTCCCAATGCTATCCTCTAAGGATGATGGAGGGGAGGGACAACTTCCCTCCCATGAGCTAGAGGTGCCAATGTCTGTATCTTTTCTAACATCTAAGGTCGTAGACAAGATAAGATAATTTTATCAATGTCCAACAAATGACCACAAAAGTAGGTCAATGGGACTGCTAAGTACAATGATGTCATTACGAAGTGGGAGCACCAAAGCAACTCCTATAAAATGCAAGATATAGAAAGTAAAGTAGGGATCTATGCCGAAGCATGAAAAACCCTCGACTCTGAGAGAAGGTAGGTGCCCTGGGAGAGAGATGTATAGTGGAGATGGATTTGGGAACTGGAAAGTGAATCATGATGATGATGGTGTAGGGATGTCATGGTCCACAAGATCCATATCTGCTAACATTCTAGGCTGAATGAAGAAAGCTCAAGATAGACTGTTATCTGGAGGAAGAGTCGGGGGAGGATCTGCACTGCCTACCGAGTTGTTGTATGGAAGGAGTAACCAACCGCTAGTCCCTGGATGATCTCGTTTGCTTGTAGGTAAAGGATCTGGACTGGCAAGGATCCCCTGATAGATGACTGGCTAAAGGATTTGGAAGAGATGGTATTAGGTGTCTTTCATTGTCTAGCCGATTTTACCTTCTATCAATATCTGGAGGAAGTAACTGTTAGCTTTTATAGCTCAGGAGGTACTCCGCATGTTTTGTCTTGTATGTGAAAGTGACCTTGCATTTGCACTACTAGGCACTTGACTTTGTAATAGGCGTTTTATAAAGTTGTAGTAAAGTGACTATTTTATTAAAGTGACTTTATGTCATAAAGTGCACTTATGTCATAAAGTGGAAAATAAATTTAGTAAATGTAAGTGATTTATTTTGAAGGGAATGAATCATGTCCCTTGATCTTGTAAAGGCAAGATTAGATCCTGGCCATTGGATTTAGGGATGGGGAAGGTGAAAAGTCATTTTTAGTTATAAGAGTAAGGCTGTTGAGATTTGAGTACCTTGGAAAGTGGTCCCCATGTGCTTATGAGTCTCTAAGCAAAAAGGGGGAGACTTTTACCCTTGTACTATGTACTTTGTGTCTAATTTCACTTTGACTTGGGAGATTTAAGTCAAAAGTGAAATTTGGTCATTTTAGCCTAAAGTGACAATTAATTCACAATGTGGGTGAATTAATACACATAAAGTGAAAATTATGGAAACTATGGAAACTTAAGTGAAGTGGGTTTTGAGTTGAGATATATGTGAGATGATCTCAACCATTGATTAGGGATGAGATGAGATGATCTCATCCATCCATCATTTAGGTTTCCTTATGCTTCCTAAAGGAGAGTGCAAGGGGCAAAGGAGGCTTCATTCCTTGTTTTGTTCACTTGAGGAGAAGTAGGAGGAGCAAGAGGATGAGAACAATTGCATTGGGAGAGGCTAGCTAGGGTGCATGCTTCCATGGAGAGAGGCATCTAGCTTGGAGTCTCAGTTATTTAGTGGGGAGCTTTCAGTTTTGAGGAGGGCACATCATCAATGGGGAGCACTTACATCTGTCAGATTGCAGTCGGATCAGTTGCAGAGGGAGGCCACACATCAGAGCTTCATTCCTATGGAGGGGTTTTCCATTCTGAGCTCACAGCTTGCATTTGGAGTAGTTTTGGTGGATTTGGTAGCATTTATGAGGGGCGCACTTGCTTGGTTTGGACTTGTATTTCAGCTTGAGACAAGCTGCTATTGTAACATGTTCATATATATTTTGTATTTGCTGTATTCCACTATCTATTTCCCCATTATATAGACATATATCCCAAACTGGTTTTCCCCGGGGGGTTTTTTATCTAGGGTCATGTTGACCAAAAATACCTGTGTCAAATTTATGCATGCTTAGAAGTGTAGATCAACATTTTAAAGTTAAAAGATCTAGAGGTAGTGTTATGTGTTTTAATGTATTATGCATGTGCTAACATTGAGTAAAGAAAACACTTGCAAGGGCACATTAAAAGAGCACTTAACCATTAAACATTGAGCTGAAAGTTGGGTGACTGTTTTCTATCCTAAAACAGCAAGAGAAGACAGCCACACAATTGAAACTTAGAGCCATACTAAGGTCAATGACAGACCTTAGGTGGCAGCCTCATAGGACCTCAGAAAATCTACATGGTATCTGTTGACCGCCTGTTTAGCACAGAGGTCAACTCATTATCATGAAGATTATTCTATGTCAGAGACAAAGATGGTTCTACTGGGTGTTTTTAAACACCAGCACTTAAATTTTTGTAAACGGGATTTCCGCACCCCTGCGAGGGT
>ML833969.1:40691-61521 GCA_009831015.1 Picea engelmannii | reverse complement strand
AGGTATGCATGCACATATTGTCTATATTGAAAGTATAGAATTCAAATTTAAAATATTGTTTAATATAATTGATTGTAATTACAATTTGATGTTTTTCAAAAAACATAAATAGATTTGTCCCATAATGTCGAAGAAGACGTTGAAACCGAAATTGAAACAGAAGACGAATCACCTATAGGTATGTACATAAATTTAGATAATATAAGATGAACACTTGTATATATAGTTTAGTGAATTTATGTTCGGGTTTTGTTTTTTAATATAAACTTTAAATTGAAATATGCAGGAGAATCTATCAACATTGATGATGAAATATTAGAAAATGTTGATACTGACAAATTTGGGAAGAGAAAAACTAAGCATTATATAAGATATCGAACTAAGAATATGTATAATGTTTTTTTCAAAGATGAATCAGTAACAGTACAAGCTCAACTTGTACTCTATCTAATAAAGTCAAGAAAGTTAAAAGAAGCTACATCATTATTGGGTATTCAAAAGTTGACAAAAGATACAAAGGTGAAACAAAATGTCTTTGACAATATAACTAGTGTATTAAAATCTTTTGGAAAATCTTGAAAAAAAGATGTCAGTGTTGCACGTAGAGCAATACAAACAACAATTGTTTCATATAGCAATATAAAAGATCGCAATTTAACACGACACATGACAAAAATGATGGGAATGTCAAGAAAAACATTGCACAAACATAGAAAATTTCGATTGCAAATAGATGCAAATGATGAACTGGATTGTTGGATAGTGATTTCTAGACAACCCTACAAAGATAGACTTGCAGAAAATGTTAAAGAATTGGCCTGTAATTGTTGGTTGGCAGAATATCGTGTTTCACCACATACAAGGGATGTGTTGTGACGAAGAATAGCACAAAAACAATATGAATAACATCCAAAACATATATTTCCAATGACATAAATAGAATTGTTCAATACATTCAAAGAAGAGCACATATCCCCGCACAACCAAGGTTTCATACTAGTACATCATATGTGCGGAAACTTTTTCTTTAACCATTTGTCCGCACCTCTGCACAGGTATATCCCCGCATAAGTATCTTATTACTTATTAATGTGCAATGGGATTTATATGCAATTTTTTTTTTTGTAAATATAAGTTTTAGTATTAGTATAAACAGATATTACTGATAAAAATACAAAGTGAGTTCAGCAAATTCATTCCTCCAGGGACCATGACAGTCTCTGGGGATAAGTCTCAAAAATCCAAAAATAGTGTCTTCCCCTGAGGGGAAACCAGGCATTAACTAAACTGAAAATGTCATATTTAGTTAGGTTTTGAAATTCTATACTAAAGACTGTCTTTGCAAGTCTTAAAAACATAAAAAAAAACAATGAATCTCCAACGTTGAATCTCCAATGCTTCCTATTTGTTCTTCAGTTGGCGAAAGTTCTTCTCTTTGGGGATCATTCCCAGGGCCACCAAAGTTTTGGTGTGCCAGTATAACTCCAAAGTTTGAAAAAAAATTGAGTTGTGGGATAGAGTGCAGCCTAAGTCAAGGATGAGGCCTCCCAACAGAGCCTATACATGCTCATCATCCTGAAAGTGTCTGGTTACCTGAACTTCCTCCTCAAGCTCGACCATTTTCAATTTGTCAACCTCGGGGACAATCTTCTCTTAGATATCCACTGCATCTATGAATTATTTCTTAGTGCGAGAGGGTTGGGTGACATGAGGTCGAGAGGGATTGCGACTCTATGAGCCATAATCACACTAACAAGAAGGAGAGGGGTAGTTATAGTGAGATCAACAACACGGGCTAGAGAAGTGAGATACCCCCCAAAAATAAAAAAAACAGGGCTAGGAGGGAACCGACTGTGGTCTTGGAGCTGAGCCCATAAATTTATAAACAGGTTCCAGCTATGAGAACCTTCGGCCTATGATTTCCAGTTATTCATTTATTATCGTGGGAGAATCTCGATTGTCATAAGACTTAGGCAACCTCCCTTCATTACTGTTATCATTTCCAGGCTTGGGTACAACATAATCTCCAACAATTCCATGTGAGCGTGAGGGGGAAATTATCCAATATTCAAACCTCTCTTGTTTTTCATGCCCCTCTTCTCCATCAAACGACAAAGTAATGTCAACAAGATGAGTTCTTGTACTGAGTAGCAGGCTATGTGATAGGTGTGGATCCAGATTGGCTACCCGTCGTCGCTTGAGACCATTGGATGAGTGCTAGCTTGGATGGACTGTCCCAATTATCATGAACCCTGTCAGACACCCCATTCGGGGAAATATGCAATTATGTATTAATAATATTAAATAATATTAATTATTCCATATTATTTATTAATTATTTAATATTGTTGGAAATTGGTGACAAGGGATTCCTCCAAGAATGGATTTGGATCCTATTATTTAGCGTTGGTTGCAACTAAATAGACCAAGTTAGAATATGGATAGGAGTGCATTTAATAATCAGTTTTTTGTGTAACTATGTAAGAAATGCTATAAATTCATGTATGCTTGTAGAGGCAAGATGGAGTATGATAGAGTTGGAGGTGAGAAATGATTGAGAGCCTGCAAGGCTGCTGTAATTTCCATGTTTTGAATAATAAGAGAACCGATACCATTTCTCTGTGGATGTTTCCCTCATGAGGTGAAGGAGGGTTTTACCACATAAAATCTGTGTTTATTTTTTATGAGTTTGCCATTTTTGTTTTCCGTGTGTTATTCTATTCTATTGTAATATTTGTTTTATGTGCTTGCTTGATCCTACAAGTGGTATCAAATCTTTTTTTTTTTTTGGTTGCAGCTACAGAGAACTTGCAAAAACGTATTATTGTTGGTTGGAGAGTCACAGAGGATGAGATTGTTGGCCTCGACTCTCATTTTGGCCCACTGTGCACGACCTTGTTTCTTCAGTTTTAATATTCGTTGTGGCATTATTTGTGGTCATCGTAGGGGATGAGATGTGGATGGACAGGGAAATTCTCTCATCAATATGGGATCATGACATCATCAACTGACGACATTTTTACATAACAGTTGGAAACTTATTGTGACCTGCAAATAATATTTACGCCATTCAACTACATTTCCATGTGACTTGCAAATAATATGTGTTTTATGTCGATCCTTATTTGTTTTATGCATTAAGAAATGAGTTGGTGAATTGGTGGAAATTTATCGAGGTTGTGTTGGCACTGCATATGATCCATTAAAGGTTATGGAGTAATACATTGTGAATCCCATAGTGGTTCGTGCAGGATTCTTTAAGGGAGTGGATTAGTAATTGTTATTTTTTAAATGTTGGAATATTATATGGAATAGGAGGTATAAGGTGAATTTATTAAATATTTTTTTAATTCATTTCCATTTATTTGATATTCCACTATATTATAAAGCTTTGTATTTTAAGCTTTGGTCTTAAAAACTTTTGATTTGGTTCTTTAAGAAAAATGGCAAAGATGCAGGGTGCAAGGTTTGAGGTGGAAAAATTCAATGGTAAAATTCTTTTTGAATTATGGAAACTTAAAATGAGAGATCTGCTTGTGTAACAAAGCCTGCAAAAGGCATTGGCATGCAATTCAAAGAGAGTCATGGGTATGTCAGAAGAGGACTAGGAAAATATGGATGCTAAAGATCTCAATACCATATGTTTGTGTTTAGCAGATGAAGTGTTATTTAACATCACATAAGAGAAGACAACAACAAGCTTATGGAGCAAGTTGGAATCTCTATACATGACAAAATTGTTGACGACCAGGATTTTCTTGAAGAGGAAGTTGTATGCTTTAAGGATGATTGAAGGTACACAAATTGTTGATCATCTAAATACTTTTAATAACCTGATTTGTCAGTTATCTAGTGTGGATGAAAATTTGAAGATGAAGATAAGGAAATTACTTTATTGTGTACTTTACCCTAGTCATGGGATCATCTAGTCACGTCTATGTGGTTTAGTACATCAAATTCTTTAGATTGTGATACTTTTTTTGGAGCCTTGTTATCTGAGGAAGGGCACAAGAAAGGTAGTGCATAAACCTCAACAACAGTTGCAATGGTGACTAGAGCACGATCTAGAGAACGGGGAAATATGCAATTATGTATTAATAATATTAATTATTTCATATTATTTATTAATTATTTAATATTGTTAGAAATTGGTGACAACAGACTCCTCCAAGAATGGATTTGGATCCTATTATTTAGCGTTGGTTGCAACTAAATAGACCAAGTTAGAATATGGATAGGAGTGCATTTAATAATCAATTTTTGTGTAACTGTGTAAGAAATGCTATAAATTCATGTATGCCCATAGAGGCAAGATGAAGTATGATAGAGTTGGAGGTGAGAAATGATTGAGAGCCTGCAAGGCTGCTATAATTTCCATGTTTTAAATAATAAGAGAACCAATACCATTTCTCCATGGATGTTTCCCTCATGAGGTGAAGGAGGGTTTTACCACATAAAATCTGTGTTTATTTTTGATGAGTTTGTCATTTTTGTTTTCCGTGTATTAATATATTCTATTGTAATATTTGTTTTATGTGCTTGCTTGATCCTACAAGTGGTATCAAAGTTTTTTTTTTATTTGGTTGGAGCCACAAAGAACTTGCAGAAATGTATTATTGCTGGTTGGAGAGTCACAGAGGATGAGATTGTTGGCCTTGACTCTCATTTTGGCCCACTGTGCATGGCCTTGTTTCTTTAGTTTTAATTTTCGTTGTGGCATTATTCATGGTCGTCGTAGGGGATAAGGTGTGGATGGATAGGGAAATTCTCTCATCAATATGGGATCATGACATCATCAACTGATGACATTTTTACATAACAATTGGTCACTTATTGTGACCTACAAATAATATTTACGCCATTCAACTAAATTTCCATGTGACTTGCAAATAATATGTGTTTTATGTCGATCCTTATTTGTTTTATGCATTAAGAAATGAGTTGGTGAATTGGCGGCAATTTAATGAGGCTGTGTTGGAACTGTGTATGATCCATTAAAGGTTATGGAGTAATACATTGTGAATCCCATAGTGGTTCGTGCATGATTCTTTAAGGGAGTGGATTAGTAATTGTTATTTTATAAATGTTGGAATATTATATGGAATAGGAGGTATAAGGTGAATTTATTAAATAATTTTTTAATTCATTTCCATTTATTTGATATTCCACTATATTATAAAGCTTTGTATTTTAAGATTTGGTCTTAAAAACTTTTGATTTGGTTCTTTAAGAAAAATGGCAAAGATGTAAGGTGTAAGGTTTGAGGTGGAAAAATTCAATGGTAAAATTATTTTTGAAATATGGAAACTTAAAATGCGAGATATGCTTGTGCAACAAGGCCTGCAAAAGGCATTGGCATGCAAGTCAAAGAGGCCCATGGGTATGTCAGAAGAGGACTAGGAATATATGGATGCTAAAGCTCTCAGTACCATCTGTCTGTGTTTAGTAGATGAAGTGTTATTTAACATCACAGAAGAGAAGACAACAACAGGATTATGGAGCAAGTTGGAATCTCTATACATGACAAAATCGTTGACGACTAGGATTTTCTTGAAGAGGAAGTTGTATGCTTTAAGGATGATTGAAGGTACACAATGTTGATCATCTAAATACTTTTAATAACCTGATTTGTTAGTTATCTAGTGTGGATGTAAAATTTGAAGATGAAGATAAGGAAATTACTTTATTATGTACTTTACCTGAGTCATGGGATCATCCAGTGACGTCTATGTGGTTTAGTACATCAGATTCTTTAGATTATGATACTTTTTTTGGAGCCTTGTTATCTGAGGAAGGGCACAAGAAAGGTAGTGCAGAAACCTCAACAAAAGTTGCAATGGCGATTAGTGGATGATCTAGAGAACTAAAAGGTACATCCAGATCTAAGTCAAAGGGAAAAAAATGTAAGCTAAAGTGTTGGTATTGTAATAAATCATGGCATCTCAAGAAAGATTATTGGAAATGGAAGCAAGCACCAAATGAAGATGACTCTACAAAGGAGGCAAATACAACTGAGAAGGATTTAGGTATGATTGACGAGGTATTGTCTACATCTAATGTCTCACAATATCATTATAATTAATTAATTGATTCTGGAGCATCCCATTATATGTGTCTTCATAGGAGTTGGTTCACTACATACCAATCTATAGATAACAGGGTAGTTTATATGGGAAATGATATTACATGTAAAATTGTTGGGATAGGGAGTATCAAAATAAAAAAAATTGATGGGACTGTTAGGATTCTAGCAGAAGTGAGACATGTACTTGATCTTAGAAAAAACTTGATATCTTTGGGAGTTATGGATTCTTGCGGATATAAAGGCACAATTCAAGGTGGATTTTTAAAGATATCGAAAGGTATCTTGGTTTTCATGAAGGCAAAGAGAGTTAGGAACCTATATAAACTTCAAGGGAGAAAAAAAATCGGTCATGCAACAATAGCATTGGATGATGCAGGAGACTCCACTCGTTTATGGAGACTGGATCATTTGAGCGAGAAAGGAATGAAGGTACTTGTTGATCGAAAGTTACTTCCTAGTTTAAAATCTGTAGATTTGAAGTTCTGTGAGCATTGTATTTATGGTAAAAAAGCTAGACAAAAATTTAAATCTGGAAAACACATAAGTAAAGGTATCCTTGACTATATTCTTTCTAATCTTTGGGGTCCATCTCCTAAACTCTCTTATGAAGGATCATCGTATTTTTTCAGTTTTATAGATGATTACTCTAGGAAAGTATGGATCTATTTGTTAAAGACAAAAGATGATGTTTTTGATATATTTAAGAAGTTTAGAGCTTTGGTTGAAAAGAGCACTGGCAGGTCTATTAAATGTCTCAGAACAGATAATGGAGCCAAATTTACTTCTAAGGAATTTGATAATTATTGCAAGAAGGATGGGATCGTGAGACATAGAACCAATGTCTACACTCTGCAGTAGAACGGTGTTGTTGAACGCATGAATGAGAATCTCCTAGAGAGAGAAAGGAGCATGCTCAGTAATGAAAATTTGCAACAGGAATTGTGTGAGGAAGTGTTTCTTACAGCATGTTACTTGGTCAACAGATCACCATCGATAACAATTGAATGCAAAATTCTAGAAGGGGTATGGACATGTCAACCATGTGATTATTCTAATCTTAGAGAATTTGGGTATGAAGCCTATGCACTTATTCCAAAAAATCAACGTTCCAAACTAGATCCTAAATCACGTAAATCAATCTTTGTTGGATATGGTGATGGTATTAATGGATATATTTTGTGGAATCCTACTGCCCACAAGATCATCATAAACAAAGATGTAATATTTGATGAACTTTCACTCTCAAAATCAGATGTAAATAATGATATGAAACAAGCTAATGAACCACAGTTACAACAAATTCAATTTGATATTCAATCATCCACGAAGGAGAATCATGAGGATGTCCATGAGGAGGAAATTCATGAGGAAAATCCTTGGGATGATGATCATACAGAAATGCCTCAAGAAATAGAGGAAATGCCACAACAAATTATACAGAGATCTACACGGGTCATATCTTTTCCAAAACAGTATGATGATTATGTTTCATCAGTTGCTTTGATTTCTAATGACAGTGAACCTAGTTGTTATCAAGAAGCAATGGAGGTATCTGAAAGTGCCAAATGGAAAGAGGAAATGAAATAAGAGATGGATGCCTTAAAAAAGAATGAAACATGGGATCTAGTATAACTTTTAGAAAACATAAAGGTTGTTGGGTGTAAATGGGTCCGAAAATTGAAGAAAGGTGTTGACAATAAAGTGGACAAATACAAAGAAAGGATGGTGGAAAACGGGTATTTTCAGAAAGAAGGTATTGACTTTCATGAGATATTTTCACCAGTCGTAAAACTTGTTTCAATCAAAATTGTATTAGCACTAGTTTCTTTACTTGATCTTGAATTGGAGCAACTAGATGTTAAAACAACATTTTTACATGGTGATTTGGATGAGGAAATTTTCATGGAACAACCAGAAGGGTTTGTTCAGAATCGGAGCAGGAAGTTTGTTTGCAAGCTCAGGAAATCATTGTATGGCCTAAAGCAATCTCCCATGCAATGGTACAAGAAGTTTGATTCTTTCATGGTGGGCCAGAATTTTACCAGAAGTGAGTATGATCATTGTGTTTATTTTAAAAGGTTGGAAAATGACATATTTATTATTCTAGTGTTATATGTTGATGATATGCTTGTTGTGAGAAAAATCATGTTTGAAATCAGCAGGTTAAAGGCTCAATTGGCTAGGATATTTGATATGAAGGATCTACGAGTAGAAAAACAGATTTTGGGCATGGAGATACACAGAGATAGGAAAAATGGTACGTTGGGGTTATCACAAGAGAAGTATGTGGAGAAAATACTACAGAGATTCGGTATGAATAAAGTGAAACCAGTAAATATCCCTTTGTCTTCCCATTTTAAGATTTCTTCATGTTTGAGTCCTAGTAATGATGAAGAAAAGGATTTTATGTCTCGTGTACCAAATGCTAATGTAGTAGGAAGTTTGATGTATGCGATGATATGTACAAGACCAAATATTTCATATGCAGTTCGTGTTGTCAGTAGATACATGGAAAATCCAGAAAAAGAACATTGGGAAGCAATGAAATGGGTGCTTTGGTATCTTAGAGGCACAAGAAATTATTGTATCACTTTTGATGGTTGTAGTGATGAAGTTTGTGGTTATGTTGATTCATATTTTGCAGGTGACTTGGACAAAAGAAGATCTACTTCAGGATATGTCTTCACTCTTGCAGGTGGTCCTATAAGTTGGATGTCAAATCTTCAAAACATTGTTTCTTTATCCACTGCAGAGGCAAAGTATATATCTGCTTCACATGCTTGCAAAGAGGCAATCTGGTTAAAGGGTTTACTAGGTGAGTTAGGAAGGTTTCAAAATAATGTAAAATTTTTATGTGATAGTCAATGTGATATTTATTTGGCTAAAAATCCAGCTTATCACAGTAAGAAAAAACATATTCATGTAAAATACCATTTTGTAAGACAAGTTATTGATGAAGGTGGAGTGGTTATTGAAAAATTCTACACTCAAAAGAATTATGTAGACATCTTCACGAAACTGGTAGCATTAGAGAAGTTGCGGTGGATTTTAGCTTCTTTTGGTTTGCAGGAAAGGTGATGAACAAAAGCAATGAGAAAGGTATCAGGTTAATTGTTGTCAAGGTGGAGATTGTTGGAAATTGGTGACAATGGATTCATCCAAGAATGGATTTGGATCCTATTTTCTAGCGTTGGTTGCAACTAAATAGACCAAGTTAGAATATGAATAGGAGTGCATTTAATAATCAGTTTTTTGTATAAATGTGTAAGAAATGCTATAAATTCATGTATGCCCGTAGAGGCAAGATGGAGTATGAGAGAGTTGGAGATGAGAAATGATTGAGAGCCTGGAAGGCTGCTATAATTTCCATGTTTTGAATAATAAGATAATTGATACTATTTCTTTGTGGATGTTTCCCTCATGAGGTGAAGGAGGGTTTTACTACGTAAAATTTGTGTTCATTTTTTATGAGTTTGCCATTTGTTTTTTCCGTGTATTATTCTATTCTGCTGTAATATTTTTTTTCCATGTTTGCTTGATCCTACAAATATTACAATGTGCAATGTGTTGTTTCTTATGTGCAGATACGTTTGCACAGGTATATCCCTACACAGTATAGTTCTGTATCCATACATCATATGTGCAAAGACTTTTTCTTTAATGATTTGTTTGCACCTCCGCACAAGTATATCCCATATGATATTATTTATTAATGTGCAACTTATTAAATAATTAATAATTAATTATTTAATTATTTAATATTAGTTATTAATCAATTAATATTAAATTATTAATTATTTAATATTGCAATGTGCAATGCGTTGTTGTTGCTTATGTGCAGAGACTTTTTCACTGCTTATGTGCGAAGACTTTTGCACAACATGGCTCTGTACCGGTGCATCGTATCTGTGGAGACTTAAACTATGGAAAAAAGAGATAATTTTTTTCTCAACCCAAAAAATAATCGCACACAGAGACTTTTGTTTTGACTATTTGTCTGCACCTCCACACATGTATGTTTGTTAGTGGTGCATACACGAGTAAAAAAAAAATTATTCTTTATTAAATAATTAGTTGTTTAATATTATTTATTAATTAGTTATTCCTAATGCTCAATATGCAATGTGTGGAGACATTTGCACAGGTATATCAATGCACAACTATGGTTATGTACCCTACATCATATGTGCATTATTTAATATCATTTATTAATTATTTATTAATTACTTATTAATTATTTAATATTAAATAATTATTTTTTTATTAATTATTTAATATTGCAATATGCAATGGGCTATTGCTTATGTGCATAGACTTTTGCATAGTTATATCTCCCCAAAGCTATGGTTTTGTACTCGTACATCATATGTGCATTATTTAGTGCTCCTTCTTACCTGTAGAGACTTTTGCACATGTGTTGGTTTTGTATGTGCATTATTTAATATTCTTTATTAATTAGTTATTAATTATTTAATATTAAATAATTATTAATTATTTAATATTAAATAATTAATTAAATATTAATTATTTAATATTGCAACGTGTAATGGGTTGCAGACACTTTTGCATAGGTATATCCCCGCACATCTATGGTTATGTACCTGTACATTGTATGTGCATTATTTAATATCAAATAATTAATTATTTATTAGTTATTTAATATTGCAATGTGCAATAGACAAAGACTTTAGCACAAGTATATCCCCACACAACTATGGTTTTGTACCCAGTGCAATGGGTTGTTGCTTATGTGTGGAGACTTTTGCACAGGGGATCTACCCGCATATTGTATGTGGATTATTTAATATTATTTATTAATTATTTAATATTGCAATGTGCAATGCATTGATGGTTATGTGTGGGAAGATGCACCTCCACACAAGTATATCCCCGCACATGTATGTTTGTTAGTTGGTATTAAAATCAATACACACACACACACCTCACCCGTACATGCACATGTTCCAACCATCCGCTAAACATGTGGAATTCAATTGTCGTCGTTGGTCCAACAATAAGATGTTTTTTTGAAGGACCAATCAAAATCCAGGAAAAATATTGAATTTCTTGCAACAAAGTTGAACTATAGAAAAAAACAATAAATTTTTAGTCAATGCACTACGCAAAAACAATTGCTATATTCTCAGGCCTTCATATGGGTTTGAGACTCCTGTATGAAAAACTTTGTACATGCACCCGTACATGCACCTATCCCACACCATACATGCACCAACATCAGTCTTGCATCGTACATGCACCAGTTCCTCACACGTACATGCACATGTCCCGCACCCGTACATGCACATGTTTCAACCATCCACTAAACGTGTGGAATTAAATTTCCACCGTCGACCTAGAAATAAGATGTTGTTTTGAAGGACCAATCACAAGCCAGGAAAAAAATTTGAATCACTTGCAACAAAGTTTAACTATAGAAAAAATTGATAAATTTTTGGTCAACGCACAAACTAATTAGTGGTCAATGAAAAAACAATTGCTATAGTCCCAGGCCTTCGGTTGGGAATAATAAGTTCATCAGTAATAATAATAATTAAATAACTAATCACAAAAATAATTAAGAAAAATGATTAAATAATTAAGAAAAAACAATACAATAATTAATAATAATCACTTGAAAATTTGGATGTTGACATGATGCAATACCGATACTAATATGATGAAAATTTGATGTTAACATGACATCATTTGAGTTTATACAACATACATTTGGTGCAACACAACATAATATTTGACGCAAGTGTGACTCTAGTATGATGCATCGTTGATGTAATACTATGCAAATATGATACCCCCAAGATGCAATATATCCATATTTTGACACAACCACAATGCCAATACAACACCCTTGGAGTCAATCACAATGTATTACATGCTACTACAATGCAAAATACATGGGGTGTGACACCAAAACGATGCATAAGGGATGCAAACATTGGTTTTGTTAAACACATATGATGCATCAATGATGTTGTGTGAGTTTCAGTCTTGTGTAGACCATTGCTACAATGACGAGGGAAATGGTACATGTCAAAAACTATGGCATTGGGAATAATTTCCATGATGCAAATTTGATAGAACATAGCATTCCCCCAAATGAACTGTGTCTTGCATTGTCCACACTTAAAAAACAATATAAAAAAAATACACTACATGACAATTCTAAAGGCTACACTAAAGTGGTATAGTGTATTAGTGAATAGATCACTTTCTCTTGGCATGCACCATCTTCCTAAACCAAAACCATAACAATAGTAGATTCAAATGTTGTTAAATACAAAAGAAAAACCCTACTATAGTATAGAGCGCTCAATGATGGGGTTGATAAGATATATTTGTTCATAGTTTCAAATGAGTCTATGCTTCTTCATCCAATATAAACATAGTTCATTTTCATAAAACATGCATGAATCCCTTCATAATATCAATGCAATTAGTGATGAACCATTGCAAGAAGTTTGTTTTTCCCTAGAGGCTCTAAAATTGATGAACAAAACTTGAGGGAGGCAACTGAAGTATTGCCTCAACTTTAAAAGGATCCAATATGAACCCTTACTTGGACACAATGAAACCAAGCAACCAACTAAACACGACACAAAAAAATGAATGTATGTGAATCTAATTTACACTTGTAATAAAAATACTTGATGAACAATGTTATAAGGTGTTTTAGACGTTTGTCCATTTTCCTTGAACAAGTGGCTAAATCATCTAGAGAAACTTTCACTATGTGCTTGATGTCATGGAAGGCATATGAAATGACCCATTTGAATGTGGTCCCAACATTTTTAAGACCAAATGGCATATTTCAATAGGTGAAAGTACCCCAAGGGCTCATAAACAAGCCATATGCTCATTTTACTCATCAATTTAGATTTGATTGTAACTAAAAAATTTATTCATGAAGGGGAATATTTCATTCCCAACATACTCATCTATGATTTGTTGTATAAATGGTTTAGGGTGATTATCCTTTGGTTGCATTACATTTAGATCTTAAAACTTGGTACACACTCTTATCATTCCCTACTTATTATCAACCAACACTACATTTGACACCCATTTTGTCAAGGCAACAAGATATATGAATCCAACATTCAATAAATTCTCAACCTCATCCTTGATGGTTGTTGGCTTATTAGAATGAATAGGTTGTATCTTCTTTCAAACAGGTTTGGGATTGTCATATGTCTTAACCTAATGTTTGAGTATACTTGGGTTGATCTCTGGCATTGCTTCATAAGAACAAAAAAAACATCGTGAAATTCCTTAAACAGAGTTGTACAAGGTGTTGTTTATTCAAAAGAACAATCAACTCTGATAAGGACATTACTACAAAACAAGGTTTAGAGGAGATGTGAATTGATATAGTCTTTTAAATGTCTTCCATATTACCCTCTTAAAATATATCCTATGCTAGGATGGGGTTTTTATACCATATAACCTCTTCAAGTGGAATTGAACTTTTGTATCCAACCTCTAACGAATCCAACTCCAACAAAAAATGTGATATATGATGCATGTTGTCCCATTGTGTGTCTATACTAGTTGTTTCCTTAAGAATAGCCTCATCATAACAAAATATCATGGGTTGGTGCAAGTTGATGCTTCCCTCTCCTGACATCTTAGTTGCAACGGAAATCTAGAAAAGGAACAACCCATTGACTAGGAACTTAATTATTGGAGATACATGCATAACTTATTATAATATGGTGTAAAAAGATGAAACTTAGGAAATCAAATTAGCTTCCAAAATATATAACTTTTATTTATGGAAAATTCATATATAACTCATAACAATTCATGTTCTTCTTCGAATGGAATGTTACTTTTCCTCTAAAATAAATGCATATGTATGTGTTAAGATGTAGCTTTAGTATCTAAATGATGGAATTTCTTGAAAACAAATGTACATTTGTAGATAGTAATCGATTATTTTGTGCCACTAATTTTGCATATTTTTTAAATTAATAAAATAAGTGGAGCCCTGAAATTATGAGGTCAAGGGTTAAAACTAAGTTTCAAGGCCTTACCATAATCAATCATTTTTTATTTATTTTTTATGTGTAGGTCTTCATCTGCACTTGTGGACCATATACTTTTTTTTCCATGTGGGCGAGGCAACAAAATCTTATGGTAGAAACAAAAGACCTATGTATTTTAGAAATGTTGAGATATATAAAATAAAAATGAATTAAAAAAACAAAACAATATTTTTTTCTTTAAAAAATATACATTTGTAATTTGCATACACAACTCTATAAATGTGCACAATTTCAGCATTGATGCATATTTGGACCATATTTATAAACCTTGTCGAAAATGGAGATAATAATAAGGAGATAGCGAAAGGAGTTTGTTCTTTATGCAATCCACACCACCAAGTTCGTTACTTTCAAAATAGCCAACTCATCCATGTAGAGGAAAAGAGACAACCCCACCTTTTTTTTTTTAAATCATAGGAACATGTGAGCATTATAAAAGCACGAGAGTGTTCTAGCTATAAAAGTGTGTGCACACTATAGTTATAAAATTGCACACACTTTTTGGTTATAAAAGCATGCTTGTGTTATTTTTACATAAAAGAAGAGCCATGTAAAAGTCCCTCACCCTAATGTCTTTCAAAATAAAATCGTCAGCATTAAAACCTTGTTTTAAGGGCATGGAATCCAATTTCCTCTCTTGGCCATAGTCAAGGTCTCTAGACCCATCCCCTTTGCATAAAACTTCCTAATGGTGCTTGGAACACCACTCAAAGGTGAAAGAACCCATACAGAGTGTATGTGTCATGGTTGGAGACCTTGTTCACAGTGCTTGACGCCCAGAAGCTTCATTTTCTTGTGTAAGGCCCTTATTTTCCTTTTTGACCATGGTGTAGGGAGGTAGACCAATCCATGATGGACAAACAAATTAATGAAGGTCATATCCCACTTAGAGTCTAAAGATCCCATAGAAAGGTATTATGTGGTCTTTCAATGTATTATTCATTATGGTTAAGCCCAAGAAGCTCTATTAAATGTCTAAAGCCCTTAGTATCCTTCCCTAACTATTGTTAATACCCATCATTCTTGATAAAACATCATAATATCCCTTGGTAAAGCACTCATATTTGAAATATCCCCAAAAGAGGTAATGTTTTGTGGGTTGTAGGTGGCTTTCATAGTGATTGAACCAAACATTTAGAGCACAAGGCCCTTGTTGTCCTTCCTTGACCTTAAAAAAAACTTGAGACTCATTCTTGGTTCACGAACATAGTCATGGTGACCATATCCCACTTTGAGGTGATTGGTACAATACATAGGTCATATGTGTTGGTTCGAGGACTCATCCATGCTACTTGAGCCTAATAAGTAGGGTTTAGGGCAAAAGGCTCTTGTTTCCCACCCCTAACTATGTTTAAGGACCCAAGACCCGTCCATGATGCTTGAGGCCTTGTAGTGGAACCCATATTCAACTTGAATGCCAAAGAATCCCTAGAGAGTGCTTATGTAATAGTTTTGTTGAGTGCATAACACACCCTAAAATTCTAAAAGTTTGGGTACCAGTTTACTATTATGTTTGGAATGATTGTTGAAGTTTTAGTTTTGTTTGAATGTTATGTTTTAATGCATAGGACTTTCATGCGTTCATATAGGTTCAAGAAATGGTTAGAAACATAAATCAAAGGAAATATATCCTATAACCCAAGGCTAGTTCGAACATTTTGGAGAGTCGAGAAAACAAACAAAGCACTTAAAATCCATTTTTGTCGAACACGATTGAAGGGTAGTTTTGTAGCAATGCTGAAGTAAAAAGGGAAATGTGTCAAAGGGTTAGTTTCATATGGGTTGGGGAAAATGAGAAACAAAATGCAGTGGTTTGCTAAGTTTCTGAAAACAAACTTAGCAAACCACCGAAAAATACATTTGAAAAACCCATAGAAACGCATTTGGTAAACCACAGAGACAAATCATGATACTTTCTAATGTAGCAAGTGAAAGAATGTTGTAACATATTTTCGAGTTTACCGAACCAATAGGAATTTTTTGCCGAAAGAAAGAAAGAGCGATTGTGGAGCGATATGAAGAGAAATTTGTCATTTTATGAAATAATAAAAAAGGAATTTTGAAGAACATTGAATTAGTTTTTTCGAAGCATGAAAATGCGTGAAATAAAGAGCTATCGAAATGAAGAAAATATAAATTGGTTGAATATGCATTGCACATGTCAGCAATTTATAGGAAATTACATCGCAGATTTGACGATTATACTATCCAATTGGAAATGATAACGGGTCATGATTGATCCATAGTTTCACATGGGATGAAATATGGTAAATTTAATTTGAATCTAACCAATTAAATCAACCATTCTAAACTCCCTATGTTAATCTAAGTGTTTCTATTTTTTTCAAGCACTATGTTACAAGGAAACAATGTAGTTTGATGGGTATAGGAACCAAGAGAATAATTTGCATGCACAATGGAATCTTTTTGAACATCATTTGTGATTAAAGTTTTATTCTTTGTTATAATTCATCACTTATTCCTATCTGTGAAACTAGTAAGTGTCTAAAACTTAACCCTTTCAACATAATTATGAAAAAATGTATGCTAGTATATTAACTTAAGATCATGGTATTTATAGTGTTCATTGTGTTTGATTTCTTCAAAGGCTATGATTTCTAGGTTCCTTTTTATTTTATTTATATCTCTATTAAACAATTTTGAATAATTGTGAAGTATGATATGGTCAAAATTTTATTTATTGCACCAAAATTCATGATGTTGTATGTATGTAAGATTCCTCTGAGGAAGATGCCAGTAAAATCACAATTAAAATTCCTAATGAGAGAGTGAAAGAAACAGTTGAAGGCTTACTGACAAAACCAATCGAGTTTTATGATACAACTAATGATTATGCTCCAGTCATCTAGATTCCAACTGTAGAAGAGCTTGTATTGAGAATAGTTTTCAAAAACACAAACACTAATAACAATTCAACGGAGCTTTTACCAGGATGGAATGATTTGTTCCTGAAGTTTAAAGACAATATTATTGAGTAACTATTCCCCATAGTGACATGATGCTCGGGGAAGTGGATGACATATTTTTCATTAATATTCAAAGATCTTGACTGCACTCTATTGTTGCTAGAGTGTTGGTATTTCCTTATTCATAGGCCATCAAATGGATTATTGGTCAGACTCTCATGGATAGAGGTATGTTCTTTGATTATATAGGCAACTGTGTTGGTTCTTTTCTACTAGAGAAATCAAATGCATACTATAAAGTTTAGAGACGTAAGGCTTCATTGGACACTAATTTTGTTAATAAATTCGATGATAACAACAACATTGGGAAAATCCCATAGAAACAATTAGGGGCTATATATCGCCCATGGGCTATTTTTCCATGTTTTTTCCCAAAAAATGATTCACCAATTTTCATTTTTTCTTAAAATGATTCGCCCAAATTTTATAGAATAAATTTTCCTCCCCTAAGAAATAGCCCAAATTTTATAAAAACTATGTAAAATCCTTCGAAATTTGAATATTTTTATAAAAATATCGCCAAACATTTTCTAGTTTGCATATTAAGTACTAGTAATATTTGCCAAGGTTTCTACAATTTGAGATAAATTTCCATACTCAAAATCATCTATGGAAAATCCTATTTGGGTGGTGGAAGGAGGACAATAAATTTGTTAATAGAACTAGCAATTGGTATGCCATCACTAATCTCTGGAAACCATGCGTGTATATGATGGTAATATTATGTCGTTTGTATGGGGAGAAGGATTGTTCGAGGTTTTCAGATGTATGGCTTCCATTGGCTCACATAGTGGCCTTGACAGTAAAAATGTTCAATTGGGGAGGTATTTTTTCAAGCCAATTACGTTTAAAGATTGAATGGGTCCACCAGGAGATTAAAATGCCTGGTATTTCCCTACTTTCTACATGGCCTCTTATTTTTTTGATGTTATTTGTACCAGCAATATGTTCCTACGGTTGAGTCTCAACTAGCATATCTATGAGGCTTCGGTTCATGTATACTTTCAATCCTTATGGTAGCATAAATATAAGAAAAGGTATTCTGATATTTTTGAAAAGTTTCTAGCAAGAATGTATTATATTATATTTCATGAAGAATGTCTAAGGTTGTCTACAAATGCAAAAAAATTGATCAATCACATAGGGAACTAGTATTTCCAAGAGAGTTATACTTACATAAAAATCTTTGGTGCAAATGGGTCACCCTACTTATTGTCCAAGTATGTACCTAGTTGCCTAGTGATTGGGTAAATTGCATACTAGACCATGCATCAGGGATTTAACACTTCACTCCTCAAGGAGGTAAAAAGGCAGATCTTCATACCACATGGTTTCAAGTTGGGCCATTTTTTCATTAAGTATCCTAAATAGGCTCACCAAGAGGCAACCATACATTTAGAATAAGGCTTACCTCCATGGTAGTTCAGGAGACATGACCTGAAAGGGATTGACACCAAACATTGCAAGCTTGTTGCAAGATCATGGCCATATAGTCATGAGACATGGGAGGATGAATTGTTTCTCCAAGATGAAAACTATTAGGATTAAGTGTTAGAAAGAAAAAGAAACATGCAACTTGCAATCTTCAAAACTTTGTCCTCTGACGAATAGTTTACCGATTTGTAAAGAAGGATGATAACCAAGAAAGAAAGGAAAGAGGTGAAGGAAGCCCAAAGAATAGAGGAGATTTGAATGAAATAAGAAATGTATTTAAAAGCTACCTAGGATGAGAAATTAAGATTAAAAGTGGAACAAGTAGTAGAGAGGCATAGGGAACATGAATCAAAGAAATAACAAGAAGAAGAGGCCCAATAGCGGGAGTTAGAGGAAAAATAAGAGCTACCGAAGTAAAGAAAATACAATAGGACTTGTTCAATCAAAGGGAAAAGGAATGAGTCAAAAAACAAGTAGAAGAGATAAGAAACAAGAGGCATGAAGAGGTTGCAGCTAAGCAGAGTAATTTAGGACATCCATAGGAAGAGAAACATGAGAAGTAGACTATAGGTACACCCCAAAGAAGTCATTTATTTGACCAATACTGATGAAAGTGCCTTTGAGGAAGAAGAGAAGGAAACTAAGATCAAGGAAAAAGAAGATAGGCATGAGAAATGGAATATTAAAGGAAATACAATTGAACACAATGCACATAAGGAAGTTGATCAATCATGCAAACCATCGAAAGGAAGCATTATGGATAATGGGAAAGAGATTATAGTGGAACAACTCCATACCCCAAGAATTTTTCAAAATGTACTATCATGGGGGGATAGATAGATTATAGATCTAATCGAAGAGGTAGCTTATTTGGAATATATATCCTACAATCGGTGAAGGAAAGGTTGTAAGGAAAAAAACACCCACACTAAACCAACCAGGAAAGAGAAGACTATTTTAAGCATACAATAATTGGAATTCAGATACACAATACATGGAGATTTTACATTGGAAACCCTTAACCAGGAAATCCAATGTTTCTTGATCATCTTTCTCTCTTATTGTCTTATTCATTTATTGAATAAAGAGTTGCATTACTAACCTTGTTATACACCTAATACCGAATCGCCATCATACTCTCTTTCTTTGCACAAGAACAGCCCTGTAGCTAATTTGGCATGCATCTTCATGCCCTTCATGATTCTTCTAAAAATTCATGAATCTATAACAATTACAATGCACCTTATTTATAGGATTTACATCATGTAAAACCCTAAATCATGGCACCAAAAAATAGTTACAAATCCATGCAGATGATTGGTTGCAATCCCATGAATCTCAATATTTTGTTACAGTCGACTACCAATCAATTACCAGATTATTACCAAGTCGACCTCCAATTAATCTTCAATTGATTACCACTCATCCTCCTATTAGTTGACCTTTCGACTTCCCTAGTCGATGGCTTCGACCTTCTACTTTATGTTCAATCTCTTCTACCTCGACTTAACCATTGACTCGACTTAACCATCGACTCGACTTATCTGTCCCATCAAACATTCACCCTGTTATCCCTCAAGATGTTTTGGTATGTTATTGGAATGATGCCAAGGCACTCCAGGGGATAAAAATCAAGATGATTCTTAAATCCATATGTGCAGTAAGGTGATTGTTCAGTAATTGTTTATTTTTTCCCTCTCTCTTTCTTAAAATTTTCGACCCTCTAACAGTCTCATCTCAAATGATAAAAAATCTCAACTCCAAGAGGCATATTCCATGAGTTTTTCAGACAATCAATATTTAAAGGAGAATGAAATGGTAAATTGGAAGAAAAAAAAGATAAACATACAGGGAACTACTAAGAATGAATCTTGTAGCTTATGTAAAAAGAATAATGTGCAATTGAGAATTCAAAAGTTCTGACAAATGCATATAGATTAGTGAGAACATGCTTCAATCAATTAACATCCTCATACATTCAAATACATGGAGGTACCCTCTGCATATCATTTAATTGCAAAAATAAATAACAAAAAATGATCATTCATTCAAAGGAAATCACTTCTATCCCATTACTAGTGTAAATTCTAACCTTGTACAATATCTACTGCAAACTGATATTCAGAAAAGAACAGAAAAGATACAATGGCAGATACAAACATTACACATAGATTTTTCACCTGGAAACCCAAACCGAGAAAAACCAGCATATATTATATCCATACATTGTGTTACATTGTTTACAATACAATATACATATA
>ML833969.1:19425-32539 GCA_009831015.1 Picea engelmannii | reverse complement strand
TGGTAAAAATTTCAGCTCTTGATTCACTATAATTATGGAGATAAACTCTATGGAAGATAGGGTTTGTGACCAGTCCTGAAGCTAGTCAATAAACAGGTGTTCCGTGTAAAACAGTCATAACTTTTTCATACATAATCCAAATGCAGTGGGACCACTTCCATTGGAAAGAGTACGAACTATAGTTTTTTGTGTGTGAGTTTCAGAATCGGATGTTAAATATTGAGCTCGGGGAATGTTGTACAAGTTGGGTCTTCTGAACAGACCGGAATTGAATAAAGTCTACCATTCTTTCTATAGCCTCTTTTTGGGGAGGATTCAAGGAGTGAAAATTGTAGGAGTTTCAGAGAATACATTGAGTAATATTATCTATAGGATCATATTACTCCAAGAATTGAAGAATTGCAGAAATTGAATAAGTCTCAGGAAGCATTATGAGGTTCTATGTGATGATTGGTTGATGGTGATGATTTAATGTAAAGTTTTATTATCTCTCATATATTCTTGGGTGGAAGGAAGGGGGAAGGATGGAGAGTTCAAATCTCTCTTGATATTGGAGGATTGTATCTTCCTCTTGGAGGTTTATCCCTCCCTTTACATTTGGAAGCTGTAGCTACCTTTGGAAGTCATTACTTCCCTTGAACAATAACTATTGATTATTTCTCATATATTGTGCATGGTGTATTGTGGTGTATTGGTGTAACTCTTATACTATTGTTCATTGTTCATTAGATATAGTTGAATGGTTTAAGTATAATTTGAAAAAGGTTTTAAATTGTACTTGATATTGATTCACCCCCCTCTCAGTATCAACACTCATGACCATCCTTAAAAGAAGAAATATCCATCTGACTAGGATATTGACTAGCATTTTGCAAGACATAAAGAAGTATTGTATCCTTATGTAGATTCTCTAGAGCCTCTCTGTAATCACCTTCCAGTGACACCTTTTCATTTGAATCTCCAAGGCTATCTTCTTCATTCTCACTCTTGTAGTAAGTTTCGCCTTCAAAATTATTCATCATTAAATTCCTTTTCATTTTCACCACTATAGGAAGAATCTTCTATATACCCTAAAATGGAGTTAAATCCTTCATGTTACATCAGTTTTCAAAAACAAATTCAATGTTGAAAGGTGGAACCGATTCCTCAAATTTCTTATGATTTTATTTTCTTTTCAAAGGTTCCAAAGCCTCATTTACCTCAAGGACTGTTGGAACTTATTTTTCTTTATATTTGGGATAACTTGGACTAGGATTTTGAGGATGAGGTTGATTGTATGGAACAACTGATTTTTGTCTAGGCATGAGATCATACTCATCCTGCAATGCATCAACGAACATTATGTATTGAACTTAGGATAAAGTTTCTTGGTTTGACTTATTTTTTGGAATCTCTTTCCTAGGATTTAGAGAATATTAATAGTCATTTTGAGTTATATGTATGGCATTATTATCATCCTGAAATAAGTGACTATATTCTATTTATTCAAAGTATTCCTCACCCATTACTTCCTCAACAAAGTTGTTATCATTGTTGGTATTTACAGGGGGTTGGATGGGTTGTTCTTCATTTCTTCTTTCTCTTATCATGAGTTGGGGATTACAAGGTCTTTTGAACTGATTAGGATTTCTCATGCCTCCTTCTTGAGGGGATTTGTTTACATTGGTAATCTCTATATCAAATCTTGACATCTTATTTGTTAAGTTCCTGGTCAATATGAACATTTCATCCATCTTTGCTTCGTGGGGATCTTTATTTGGGTCAAAGTTACTACAGTCTTCTCTACCCTTTTTCCTTTCTACTTGATCCTATTTTAGTTTCATTTTACTTGATGCAATCATGTTTCCTTCTATTTCTATTGCATCCTCTTGCATTTGCAGTAGAGTTGGGGATCTCCTCTCCCTCGATACCATGGAAAAATCAACATCAAATTCCCTAGCATATGTAACTTTAGCCGATGGTTATGAAGGTTTTATATATCTATGGATTTTTTTGTATAGATTGTTGATCCTTCTATTGAAGTCATCAAAAGTTTCATTATCTCTCTTCTTGAGTGATCCAAATTTAGTTAGGTTGTATAGATGATCCCTTTTTTCACCCCATTGTCTCATAAAATCATAGTGTAGAGCCAATCAGTTGTCAATTGAAGCAACAGGTATCTATGTAAACCATTTTCTAATGTCTCCCTCTAAGTGTAGGACAAATAGCCTCATGAAGACATCATCATACACCACATACAGATTGTCTGTAAAATTTTGGAATGAATCCATGTGTTCTTCAGCAGAATGGGTTTTTTCTCCATCATATTTTGGTAGATGTTTCAAATAATTCTTGGGGAAATCATGAATATTTATAGGTAAATTCAATGGGCCATATCTGGCAGAAACCTAAGGATTTATAGGTGTTGGGGAAGGATTTTTATTTCACCCAAGTCTTCCTCCACCTAATTCATCCATGAGATTTTGCAAAATGAGGTTATGGGATTTGGAGGACTGAGGAGCAATGATAATTTTCAAGAAGGGTCAAAAGGAAGAACTGACTTCTTGATAAAATTCTAAAGGAGAATTATGGAGGTATATCAAATTTTCTGGGGGGAATTTGAATCAGAAAGTGAATCTTTGGGTATATTAATTATATCTATAGATTCAACACTTTGATGAACAAAAGAAGGAGATATTTCTAGATTAGGGTTACCTAAAAAAGAAGACATCTAACGTTCTCTGACATTCCTCCAGGTCACAATATTTTTTGGATCTGAGTATACTAGAACCTGATCAAGATCAAGGTTACTTTTGGTGTATTTTTCTGGTGGATTCCAGGTTTTCCTTCTATGGAGTCACTGAGTGAAATCTTAATAGCCATATTTTTTAGCCTTGTTAACCATCAAGGATCAGAACTCACAATGTTGTATCCCCAAGGAAGATATCTTCAAATTATGTCCTTGGAAATGATGCCATTTTGGGTCTTATCCCTTGATATGTTCTGGGATGTTATTAGAACAATGTCGAGGCACCCCAGGGGATAAAAATCAGGATGAGTCTTAAATCCATATGTGCAGTAAGGTAACTATGAAAAAAAAATAGTTTTTCTCTCTCTCTTCTTAAAATTCTCAACCCTCTAACAGTCTCATCTTAGATGATAAAAACTCTCAAATACAAGAGGCATATGTCCATGATTTTTCCATAAAATCAATATTAAAGGAGAATGGAATGGTGAATTGGAAGAAAAACAAGAATAAGCATATAGGGAACTCATGAGAATGAATCTTATAGCTTATGGAAATAGAATAACGTGTTGAGAAATTAAGAATTTAGAAATTTTGACAAATGCATATAGGTCATTGAGAAAATGTCTCAAACAATTAATATCCTCATACATTCAAATACATGGAGGTACCATCTACATATCATTTAAACTCATAAACAAATGGCCATTCATTCAGAGGAAATCACTTCTATGCCATGACTAGACATCATACAATAACACTGAACATGGTGTATAATCTGTTGTCTTGTCCTTTATAAATCATATTTGATGCAATAAATCCAAAATGGGAGAAGATGATTTAAAAGAACACATACACAATTAAAAAAGGGAATTATAGACTGAAACATAATGTAAGGGATGAATCTCTTGGTGACCATTGCTTCACCATCTATCTGTGATTGAGGTTTCTGATCTAATAGCTTTGGTTGTAAGAGCATATTAAATTCCCCAAAGTGTCGACCCTAACAATCAGCGTCTTCATTCTCTTTTATTCCTCACACTCATCTCCAAAACAGATTCTTGAAACCATTTAATACTTCTTGAAATTGTTTACTAGTTCTTAATTCTTGAATGGTTTCCCTCTGGTAAAAATTGTTTACTTTCATTTGTAGAATTTTTTTTGTGCTTCCCTCCCTTTACAATTGGTTTTCATGTCACTTTCATTTTTACCTAAGCCATCTCTCGCTGAGATTCTTTATCTTGGAAAACCACTACCCTTCTTACTTTTGAATATCACGCTTACTGGCTACTTGAAATTCCTTTATTGGAGCATGAAACTCAACAATCGTCGTATCGATCTCGGAAATCAATCTCAATCGTTGATTTGTTGGGTGAGGTTTTATCCCACATTCATCAAGAGTTCTTTTTGGATGAATTTATATTTCACAAGTGTCCCCACATAAGTTGAATTTGAATAGGTGGGATGTGAAACTTTGCATGAAATGCTTCCTTTTAATTGTGGGGCCTAGTTCACTAGATCGAGATCATCCTTGTTTGCAATCAACCCAATGAAAGATTGTCCTAGTGACCCGGTGGACCAATGGAATTGGGAGACGAAAACCAATTTTGGATCGTTAATTTCATGCCCGATAAAATGTGATTTGTCAATCTGAGCTTGACAAAAAAAGAAATACATTAAGTTATAGCATCGTCACTGCTTACGTCAGCAAGGTCTCACTGACGCATGGTAAATTTCTATCGGCCCAAGTTAGCATTGATGTAGAAGGGGAGTATGCAACATGTCACCAAAATAGGTGTGTTGTTTTAGCTTATGGTGGCCCCCCTCTATCCACATGGAAGCTTTTGATTTATCTAATGGGTGATCGGTTGGCATGCCACGTAGTCACTGGTCCTTATGCGTATCCTTGATGGAATACTGAGTCAAGATCCACATGGATTGCTGATGCTCCAAGGGATAGTGGCTATCAAATAATTTTGTTGTTGTTTGAATTCCAATGGCATGATATATCAAATACTAAAGACTTGTGAAGTGATATTTCTCGCAAACTCAAACTCCTGAGGGCCTGGTGGACTGAGGAAAAATGTGACCCATTTATATGGGGTCGAAAACCAATGAGAGACATTGATATGATCCCAATCAAATATGAAATCAAATTAAGTTATAGAAATTTCATTTATGAATTCATCCCAGTCCCATGAACAAATGGTGACTTGATATTGGTCCACGTTGATGTTGAGGTGTCAAGGGAGCAACCTCATGTCGCCTAGTTAGACATTTTTCAATGTGTCTCTGGGGGGTTCCCCTTTGTCCACGTGGTACATTTAGATTGGTTCTGACGGGTTCTTTTCTAGCATGCCATGTTGTCGTTATCCTTTGTGGATATATTTGATAGTAGGTCGAGTTGGCTCCACATGGGAGGTTGATGTGGCACTTGATCAGGAGTGAAATGGAGGATTTCTTTTCTAAAGTTAACTCCCAAGAGCTCGATGTCTCGGTGGTTTGGTGGGATGATAGGTCCCACACATGATGACTTGGCACCGAATCGAGAATAAACATGAGAAGAGCCACTTTGATTTAAGTCTGGTGGGTTGGTATGGGACCTTTCATTGTTTAATATAGACTGTTGATCCTAGTGCCCAATCAGATTTGGACGAATGATCTCATACCCGATCAGCTTTGGACTATTGATTTTCTTGGTATGTAGGGCTCGTACATGCTCATGTGGCCACCATATCGAAAATGATGTGAAGATATTTTCACTAGAGTAGAATCTTGGTAGCCCAGTAGCCCAGTATATCATATGTTGGGTAATTGGATTTTTCAATGCCTTAACACAAATTTTAAGTGAGGCTCTGATAATCGGTATCAGGACTTGTCATCCAGATAATATTTGGACCGTTTATCTTGCACTCGATCAAAAATGGGCCATTGATCTCCAAATAATGTCACACTTCTAGGGCTCATTAACTCTCGTGCATGTTCAAGGTGAAAAATGATTTCCAATTGTTGATTTCTCTATCCTATAGCCATCCAATCAGTCAGGTCCCGCAAGTTCATTGATGCTCAGATGTTAAGCCTCATTCCTATGTTAATCTCCTTGACTGTTAGTGATTAGGTCCTTTTGGGGAGCGAAAAGACCTTTTTTACTCCTGATAAGCGCCCGAATGCTTAAATATTGCCTTAGTCGCCAATGGGCATGTATTTTCTACCATTTTATTCAATCTACCTCAAAGTAATTTGTCTCTTGACTACTATTAGGATCTGTAAGCTCGCCCTCTATTTATAACTTTCTCAATCATGACCTTATATCTTCATAAAACCTTCACAACAGTGGAAGTAATAAACATGGTACTAACACACCCAATCGATCCACCTCAACTAGCCAATCAGTTGACTATTCTTTCACTCCAAAGAATATAATAACCCAATATTATCATATTTGTTGCCTTCGTTTTTGATACAAGAGAACCTAAACTTTTTTTCACTGACCTAGGGTATGAATTCCCATTAACTCTCTACACCAATAAAAAATCACGACACTCACAGACTTGGTCAAAGATTTTTATATGTTCTTCAAAGTGTCTACCTTCTCCAACAACTCCTTCTTGCTTTCCATGATGTCTCTCATGAAATTTTATTGTACATCAATATGTTTTGTCCTAGAATGGTAAGCTAGATTCGTTGCCAGAAATATTGCGCTTTGACTATCGAAACTTATCTTCATAACTCTCTACTCAAACCTGATCCCTAAACACAGTCGATGCAACCATACTACTTTGTTTCTTCCATGAGTGGATTCCATGTATTAAGATTCTATTGTCGACAATGCTATGACCTCCTATCACTTACTCATCTAGTTGATTTCTCCACCAAACATCTTGAACACATATCCACTAGCCTACCTTCATTGATTCAGATCTATACCATCACATACATCAAAATACCAACAACACTAGAATAGGGAACATGTGCCATGTACTCTATCTTTTCTTGTGTCTTTAGGAACAATTCAATAGTTAGTTTTACTCACACAGGAATTGGTACCTTGACTGATTTGCAATCTTTCATGTTGAAATTCTTCAAGATTGTTTCAATGTACTTCCTTGGATTCAAGCATATCTTTATAACTGTTCGATCTCTCTTGATATCCATTCTCAAAATGAATTTCATTGCACTGAGATCCTTCATGTTTAAATTGAAGAAAAACTTCTTTTTCGTCTCCTTTATTGTGTCCATATTGTTTCCAACCAACAACATGTCGTTGACATACAAAGCTACATATATGAAATGACCACCTTCTTCCTTGGAATATACATAGTGATCATAATTGCTTCTCACAAATCCCAAACTAAGGATGTTTTTGTCAAACTTCTCGTACCACATAATTGGTGATTGCTTTAGACTATAAAGAGATATTTTCAATTTGCAGACGATATCTTTCTTATCCTTTACTACAAATCCTTCAAGTTGTTTCATGTGGATTTATTCTTCCAGATCCTCGTGTAGGAATGTTATCTTCACATCAATTTTCTCTATCTCAAGATCAAATTCTATAGCCAGAGACATTATTACTCTAATGGAAGTTAATTTTGCAATAGGGGAAAAAATATCATTGAATTTGACTCCTTCAAATTGGGAATACCCTTTCACTACCAGTCGATCTTTGAATTTCTTGACTTGACCTGTTTCATTCAACTTTTTCTTGAATACCCACTTGCTACAAATGGGTTTCCTTCCATTAGGTATCTCTACAAAATCCCATGTATCATTCTTGTACAAGGATTCCATTTCTTCGATCATGGCATCCTTCTAGAGTTTACCCTCTATCGAGTTGACTGCCTCCCTGACCAACTTGGTCTCATCATCAATGGTAGATAACACAAATGTAGAACATAAATTAGGTGAACTATATATTTTAGTTGGTTTTCTTACTCATTCAAACCTCCTTACAAACAGAGTCATCTATTCCACCTCTTCATCTAACTCAGTCGAATCATATGAATCATGTTCTTCGTTCCTCGGTTCACACACCAACTTCTCTAATTATTTATTTGTTTGAACCTTTTCAAACTTGGAAGTTCCACTAACTTCCTTTAATACCACATCTTGACTATGTATTAGTTTTTTCAATACAGGATCCCATATCTTATATCATTTCATTCCATCCTTGTAGCTGATGAAAAAACATTTGACTGTCTTATTTCCCATATTGTTCCTCTTCTCCTTGGGAACATGCACAAATGCATCACAACTAAATACTCTGAGATGTGAAAGTGAAGGATTCTTACCAAACCATCACTCATATGGAGTCAATTCAACTAGTGTTGATGAATGAGACCTAATTACCAAATATTTTGTTGTGTTGACTACCTCTATCCAGAATTTGTGTGTGAACTTGGCGCCATTGAGCATGATCCTTTCCTTATCCATTAATTTCTTATTCATTCTTTCAGCAATTCCATTATTTTGTGGGGTATATGGTGTGGTATTTTTGTGTTCCATGCCACACTACTTGCAGAACTGCTCAAAATCCTTTCCACAGAACTCACCTCCATTGTCATTTATCATCACCTTGATCTTCTTATCTATCTATTTTTCCACAAGAGATTTAAACTCTTTGAATTTCTTGAAAACCTTTGATTTCTTCCTCAGAAAATATATCCATGTCTTGATGGAAAAATAATATAGCGATCCACCAATTGAAGGAACTAGTACGTTCCCAAACACATCACTATGTATCAATTCCATAATCCCTTTTTCCCTTGTAGCTCCAGATGGAAATATAACCATATTTTGTTTTCCATATATGAAATGCTCACAAAAATTGACTTCCAAATCAAAATATGGAAAACCTTTGACCATAACTTTTTTGTGAATAGCTCGAAGTCCATTTTCATCATTGTGTTCCAACCTCTGGTTCCATAACATGGTTGGTTCGACTTGATGAAGAATAATCAAGTTGGTTTGTATCGACTCAGCCTGAGTTGAGTTATGCTGAGTTAATCAACAATGTTATTGCATCTAGTCAAGTTGGAATTCCCTAAGTACTTGTATATGGTTCCCATCCGAACTCCTTTTATTAATACCATTTCTCCTCTCACCATTTTTCATGTATCCTTGTCAAATAAAGTGTGCACACTTGCATCACTCATTTTAATAACATATATCATATTTATTTCCAAACCTAGAATATGTAGCACACCTGGAAGGGTTATATTCCTCCCATATTTCAATATCAGTCGAACTCTTCCCTGTCCAACAATTTTGGTTGTCAATTCATCCCCCAAGAATACACCTCCCCATTCATATCTCTCATATTTGCAGAACCATTCTCTATGAGGTGTCATATTAAAGGATGCACCTAAATCGATCAACCAGACATCATGATCTGAATGTGTATTGGTCGACACCAAATACACATCACCTCCTTTGCATGGAGTAGTCTTTCAATCAGTTGACTGCTTCTCGTTAGATCATGGAATGATATTACTCATTTCAACTTGCAATCTCTATTGTAATTCCCATCTTTACCTGATTTCTAGCATCTTCTCATTGACTGAACTAGGTATTTAGATCTACCCTTTGACTTAGAATTTCTACTGGAGAATTTTCCCTTATCTTTGTCGATCAGTTGTGTTGGAATTTTGAGCGGGGGGGGGTGAACAATATATATTATACCAATAGTATGAGCACTTTATACCAATTTTAACCACAATATATATTCTTTCACTTTAACAACAATGTTCATCAATATATCATCAATGTATCATCTATGAATTCATCCAATATTTATATATCATAAGCATGTAAACATAAGAAAAATCAAATCAACATCACATCAAGAAAACAATACACCATCATTTATGTGAAAACCCAAATGGGAGAAAACCACATAATTTTTTCTTATATATGTCAAGAATTCATTCATAGGAAGTACTAACTTCCCAATTATCTAGATACAACTGGAAGGAGGATACAACCCCCTATTCTCAGGCTCCAACATGAAGGAAGCTACAACTCCCTGAATTCTCTGGCTCCAACCAGAAAGAGGATACAACCCCTAGGTTCTCTGGCTCCAACCGAAAGGTGACTACAACCACCTAGTTCTCAGGCTCCAACCTGAAGGAAGATCCAACTCGTTGATTCTCCGGATCCAACCGGAAGGAGGCTGCAACCCCCTTTCCTTTCCCCATCCAATCGCCCTGAAATATAAGTGTATACCAACTGTCACTACCAAAATCACTGCCACTTTCACTTCCACTATCATTGTCATTGCCACTGTCACTGCCACTATCACTGTCACTGCTACTGTCACTGTCACTGCCACTGTCATAGCCACTATCACTGCCATTGTCACTATCACTGTCACTGTCACTGTCACATCAACCACTTTCACAAGAACCTTTCCAACCAATCATTGTCTCGTCCATGAAACCAAGTCCACTCTCATCCACATGCAACTCATGCCAATATCACCAAGAGAATATCTCAAACCATATGCTCAAAAGCACCAACACATGCCTCTACCAAGCATGTGCCAATATCACCGAATACCATCACAAGATATGTGTCTCACCCAAGTATTGACCTATACCATTTATAAACCATGCATCAACATGTACCTCAACTTGTACCATCAACCATGTACCACAACAAGTGCATCAACCATGCACCAACACCTCCACCAAACCATGCATCAACCATGCACCTCAACCTGTACCAAACCGTGCATCAACCATGCACCTCAACACCATACCATGTGGAAACCATGCACATAAACCATGTACCATATCATGTATCATACCATGTCCCAACTATGCACATCAACCATGTACATGGATCATGTACATCAACACCATGCCATGTACCAATCATGTGCCATACCATGTATCAACCATGCACCATAACAAGTGTCTCAACCATATATCATATTATTTCATACACCATATGCCAATAATGCTTCTAATCAGTGTACCATAACATCACCAAGATGTACCATATCACATATTATTTTTACCATGCATGTACTATAACAACATAACCATAACCCTTGAGACTTACCTATGATCATGTAGCTAACCTTATGTACTATAAACTGACCTGTAACTCTTCCACAGTCCTCAACAACCTAGTACCAACATCTATTCTCAAGATTCCATAAGATTTTCACATATACGTGACTTTCCCTTCTACAAGTCGTGTATATCCGCGCTTTCCTCCATTGCAGCTCGCGTACATCCTCGCCCTGCTAACCTGCAACTCACAGATACTTCAGAAATTAGGTTTTTCTACAACCCCCATACTTTCACCTTCGACCTTCCTTCGTAACCTCAAAAACATTATGTCACAAACCAACCAAAATATCAAAATACTAGACCATAACAATCACAAGATAGATATTCAATTGTAAGTGTGTGTGTCCAAATGAGAGACTCTTGAGGTGTATTTATACTTGTGCTAGGTAACCTCTTTCCTTATTTTTGGGGTTTCTTGTTACAACCAATTTACCCTTTCACCAAGACTTGTAACCAACTAGTGGCTTATTGACCACTCTTTGGGGTTTCCAAAGTTACAAGGCCATATCTCCCCAACCACGAGGAACCACGTGGAATTCCACATATCACTGAAAATGACATTACATGTACTATCCATATATGATAGTCTTACCTACAATTTCATTGTCCTTCATGTCCATATTCATTAATCAACTTTGGGTCCCATAACCACACCTCAGGGGCTACATGTAGACTACATCAAATGTACCCAACTAACTCACCATCAATATCGATCATACAGATGATAACTAACTTTCCAATGATCTTGTCCACATATATGTGGATTTTGGACTTCTCCAAGGGTTGACATAAATCTCCAATATCACTCTCCAAGGGTTGACATCAATGAAAACCAATTGTCCAACAATCTCCCCCCTTTGAAATTGATGGAAACACTTAGACATGGAAATACCCATGCTCATTCTCCTCCTGTGATCATAAATTATCATCAATGTTTCTATCTCTCCCCCTTTGACATCAATGGAAAAGGGTATCTCCCTTTGGGGTTTCTCCCCATGTCTCCATGCCTCTTTTATTTATCTTCATCTTTGACCAAAGGTTAACTCCCCCTGTCGATATGTCTCCTCCTGATATTGTACCTTCTCTAATCAATCATGGGAAAAATAATAGCTCCCATGTGGGTATGTCTCCCTATCGACATGCTACTAATATTATTTTTTGGATCTCTCTCTCTCTCGTGATTTTTCTTCCCTTAATTTTTTTGTAATATGTAGATCAATCTAGGGATACATATATGTTTCCTTTCCACTCTTCTAGTAGTTTTTATTTTCCATTGGTGCTTCCTCTTGAATTTCACTGACATATATAAAAACATTCAAAAATTGATTTCTTCATTTATTTTTCATGTTCACTTGACCGTATTGTTCAATGATTTCCTTTTGATGATATAGATTTTGTTGACGGTTTCTCTTTCCCTGTTCTTTTATGCCTTTCATTGCTTTCCTTTTTGTGACCAATTGATTCCAACTGTTTCCAATCGTAAATGTGTTGCTATGCATCTGACCCGTGTTTCATCTACTTGCTAAGGATTTCACGAATCCATCTTTGTACACATGTCACAAACTGTCCATAACTCTTCTACTCAAATTTCCACAATGTTGATGATCTGAAAACAGATCCAGAAGCCTGATAGGGCTTGAAAAATGCTCAAAAATGAAAGTGCTCGGAATGAGCCGAAACCTATGCCATGACGTCCGGCTCGTCTTCTTGATTCCGGTGGTATAATTTTTATCGCAAACGGAGTCCGTATGAGGAAGATATCGCATTCTGTCCGCCGAGCCAAACAGGCAAATTTTGGATGTTCACTGTACCTGTCCGTACAATCCGTATAGACACGTGTCAGTCCGTACAGATGACGTGGCGGCGTCCGTACAGTGATGTGGCAGCATCAGGAGACGACACGTGGCAGGTCCGTACGAAGGGCACGTGGCATCACCAGGACGCGACACGTGTCAGGTGGATTTGGCCTTTTCGGTGCACAGTTGGACCAATAAAAAAGTGACACGTGTCACCACTCACAGGGTGACACGTGGCACGATGACATCAGCAGCTGACGTGGCATGCTGACGGAGCAGACACGTGGTAGGACAGGTGGCAGTACGGTAGAGTGACACGTGGCAGCACGGCAGAGCGACACGTGGCAGCATGGCAGAGTGACATATGGCGTACGATGTGGCGGCACACGTGGGCCAATCACAGGCCGACACGTGGCATACTCGCATTGGTGGGTAAGGGTGCCACGTGGCCCAATCCTGGGCTGCCACGTGGCACCCCATTATTGGCTCGTCGGTTCAGTTCAAAATTGTGGTAT
>ML833969.1:0-15487 GCA_009831015.1 Picea engelmannii | reverse complement strand
TCCCGATATTTGAAAAGGAGATCGCCGAGAAGGCTGTGGGTAAGAGACTCCCGAGGGAGCTGGAAGAGCTTGAGCTGTTCGGGCCGAGGTTTGTGAAGGTCCTGGTGGTGCGACCGTCCACTGAGGGGCAGGTGGCGTCAATGTATCAACCATGCATCAACTTGTACCTCAACCTGTACCGTCAACCATGTACCACAAAAAGTGCATCAACCATACACCAACACCTATAATAAACCGTGCATCAACCATGCACCTCAACATGTACCAAATCATGCATCAACGATGCACCTCAACACCATAACATGTACCATACCATGTTCCAACCATGCACATCAACCATGTACCATATCATGTATCACACCATGTCCCAGCTATGAACATCAATCATGTACATCAACACCATAACATGTACCAAGCCTATGCCATACCATGTATCAACCATGCACCATAACAAGTGTCTCAACTATATACCATATCACGACATACACCATATGCCAATAATGCTTCTAATCAATGTACCATAACATCATCAAGATGTACCATATCACATACTATCATTACCATGCATGTACCATAACACCATAACCATGTCCCTTGAGACATACCTCTGATCCTATATCTGACCTTTTGTACTATAAACTGACCTGTAACTCTTCCAGAGTCCTCAAAAACCTGGTACCAACATCTCTTCTCAACATTCCATAATCTTTTCATAGATACACGACTTTCCCTTCTACAACCTACGTATATCTGCGCTTTCCTCCACTGTAGCCCACATACATTCGCACCCTGCAGACCTGCAACTCGTAGATACCTCAGAAAATAGGATTTGTTGCAACCTTGAGACTTTCATCTTCGACCTTCCTTCATAACCTCAAAAAAATACCGTGACAAACTAGCCAAAATATCAAAATACTAGACCATAACAATCACTAGATAGATATTCAATTGTAAGTATGTGTGTCCAAATGAGAGACTCTTGAGGTGTATTTTTACTTGTGCTAGGTAACCTATTTCCTTATTTTAGGGGTTTCTTGACCACTCTTTGGGGCTTCCAAATTTATAAGGACATATCTCCCTAGCCATGAGGAACCATGTGGCATTCCACATATCATTGGAAATGACATGATGTGTGCTATCCATCTATGATAGTATTACCTGCAATTTTGTTTTCCTTCATGTACATATTCCTTAATAAAATTTGGGTCCCATAACCACACCTTAGGGGATACATGTAGACTACATCAAATGTACCCAACTATCTCACAATCAATCTCGATCATACAAATGATAACCAACTATCCAATGATATTGTCCACATATCTGGGGATTTTGGACTTCTCCAAGGGTTGACATCAATCTCTAAGGGCTGACATCAATCTCCAATATCACTCTCTAAGGGTTGACATCAATGACAACTAACTGTCCGACAGGTTGACCTCTCACCATCAAGGCATAGTCAGTTAATCCTTCCATTTTATTCCATCTCAATTCTTCTGAAAGTATAGATGCAACCATGTCTTCTAGCATTAATGTGGTCAAATTACTCCCTATATTCATGACTAAGTTATTCCAAGAGTATGGAAAATAACATAATAGGATAATATCTTTCTCCTCTTTGGTGTTTTTAATATACAAATACAATAACTAACTTATTATAGTATTGAATGCATTCAGGTGCTCTATTACTGAGTTCCCATCACTCATCCTCAGAAGATACAAATTCTTATGTAGGAACAACTTTTTTACCATGGATTTTGATCGGTACAAGCTTCCCAACTTGCCCCACAATTTTTTGTCGTGTCTTTTCCTGAAACATTTAACAATACCAAATATGCAATACAAAGTCGAATCATACTCCTTTCCCTCCTCTCAATTTTCTCACATTCTTCTTTCAAAATTCTCATCGGAAATGTATCGAGGCTCACAACTATCCACTATTCTTGATCGACAATCAGATATTCAATTTTAAGCCTCCAAAGCTCAAAATTATGGACATTAAATTTTTCGATCTCTAACCTCGAACTTCTTGTCATTCTTTCAAGCAAGGATTTATACATCATTGACTTGCAGCTCCCACTGGACCTAGGTTTAGCTCAGATCCAATGTCTGCTTAACCTTGTTATGATATGACTTGTACAAATAAACAAATATGTGTTGATACCACTTATATCAGAACGGCCCAGATAGGCTCTAAGGCCACTTATAAGGAAATAAAAACCCACACTAAACCAACAAGGGAAGATAAGACATATTGAAGAAGAAAATAAATGACAATCGCACACACAATACACAAAGAATTTACCCTGGAAAACCATAACCATGAAAACCAACATTCTTTGAGCGTATTGTTCTGTTGTTTTCTTATTCATTCATTGAATAAAGTGTTACATAACTAACATTGTTTTACATCTAAGACACAATTTCCATCATATTCTCTTGATTTACACAAGAAAAACCCTACACCCAATTCGACTTGCATATACATGACCTTCATGATTCCTCTAAACATTCATCAATCCATTACAATTACAATGCACCTCATTTATAGCCGTTATATCATGCAAAACCCTAAATAATGGCACCAAAAAATATTTGCATATCCACGTAGATGATTGGTTGCAATCTCGTGAATCTCAAGATTATATTATATTCGACTACCAGTCAATTACCACTCGACCTCCAGTTGGTCTTTAGTTAGCTACTAATCGACCTCTTTTCGACCTCCTATCAGCTAAACTTTCAACTTCCCCGGTCGATTACTTCAACCTTCTAATTTATGATTGAATTTTGATTCCTGATAAGCTATCTTTCACCATTGATTCAATTAATTTGTTCTTAGTGAATTCATTTTTAGTTATTTATGTTTGAATAGGCTCATAGAATTAATTCAGAGTATTCTAATTTTCATCTCTTTCAACTTGAAAATATGGAATGTATGATTAGGATTCCTTGGAGCACTTATTTCTGAAAGGATTGAAATCACATATATGTCTATTAATCACTTTACAATTTATCCTAGAGAGAAAATTCCCTCTAAACAATTAGGTTATTTTTCTTGAATAGTGTAAGCCTAGAAATCAGAAAAAGAAAAGAGAAATAAAGGAATTGTTAAAGCACGCCGAACAATTGTTGAACCATTAACTAGGAGGATTATTCTATACCAAACAAGGAGGATTCTAATTGGGCCTCATCCTTGGGTTTAATCCCTATTTTTGCAGATTGGGACTCCATCTCACTCAACATGTCTCTATGCGTTGTTCATGGTTCTTGATCTTGACAAGGTTCAATTAGGACACAAGGATAGTGTTTCCCTCTTGACCATGTTTATGCCTTCACACTCATTTCTAGTGCACAAAACCCACTCATGGTTCATGTATCCCACTTGGAGGCCAAAGACCCCCTACAAAGTTCTCTATGTTGGTTCAAGGACTTGTTCAAGGCTTTTGAGCTCAAGAATATTTAAGAATATCCTAAGGAAATTGTTTTCATTCTTTGATGATTATCAAGGCCTTGTGACCCATATATGGTATAAAACACCTTCTGGTGGCATGCATATCCAAATTTTAAATACCCCCTAGAGAGGTGTGGTTCCATGTTATTTTTAATGGTGCATGATTCAGAGAAGATTTGATTAGGTCCTAAGTGCATTGTTCTCCTCCCTTAATGTTAATTATACCTTGAGAACCATTCCCAGTGCACAATACTTAAAATCGTTATGCCCATATATCTCTAGTATTCTAAACATACCCTACATGGGTCTCATGTTGTGGTTCAAGGGAAAGTTCATGTCCCTTGAGATTGAGAAGCTATTTTCAAAGCCTAAGGTTGTTGTTTCCCTCCCCCGACCATAGTGAAGGATTCCATGATTTTTTTCCCCTACCACGACCATGATCAAGGCCCCAATACTCATATAAGGTTTTCCAAACATCTCAATGGAATCCATATCCAACTCCTATACCAAACCCCATAGTGATGACCCATGTCATGGTTTCTAGGTGGTTTTCATGGCACTTGAGAATGAGAAGGTTCAATTAGGGTGTATGGCCCTTGTTTCCCCTTTAACCATGTTTAGGCCTCAAGACCCATTTCCAGTTCACAAAACCTACTTATGGTGCTCATATCCCACTTGGAGTCATGGAAAGAACCCCTTCAAAGGACTTGAGTGTCGGTTTGAGGACTCGCTCAAGCCTCTTGAGCCCAATAAGATTCAACAACAACCTGAGGCACTTGTTTTCCTTCCTTGACCATGGTCAAATCCCCACGACCCATCCTTTGTGCAAATAACCTCCTAATGGAATCCATATCCAACTATGATGCCAAAGACCCCCTAGAGAGTGCTTATGTTATGGTTTGCAAGTGCTTTTCATGGTGATAAATACAAAGAAGTTACATTAGGGAATAAGGCCCAAGCATTTTACTCCCCTAACCATGACACTAACTAGTACAAAATGGTTAATCTATGACTATGTGACCAAAAACTTTACTCATAACATTTTTTATAAGCTAAATATTAAAAAACCTTAGCAATTTTGATTTATTTTAAGTGGCTTAGCTATAAATTACTAACATAAAGTAATAATATAGATTAGGGATAAACATATCAACTAAACAAAAACTATTTAAATATAAATTAGCAGTATTTCTTACTTACATCCAATTGAGTTTTAGTGGTGTAACCATTTTAGCATGCGTTATTATGTTAATTATGATTTTTCATGTTGAATTCATTTTTGCAGTATGCATGGAAGTGCTGAAAAACAACTATGTGCCACCACACCTAATAACATGTATAGTATAATTATTTACATGAAATTGTAACTCAATCCTGACCCACATTTCACCTAACGTAATGTCGGCCATGACCAAAAACATATATTGTTTCTCAAATATGTATGTATGTATGTAGCTATATATCTATATATGTAATCAATCAAAATTCAACTAGCCTCGCTTAATATTGGATCAAATGGTTGAGTGTTGTATATCAATTCATCTTCAATTATCATAGTACCAACATCTTATCATTTTATATGTCGATAGCCTCAACTTGCTGATGTTTGATGTGGGACATTAAGAGATTGAGTTGCATTAACAATTTACCCTAATGCCTCTGAATTCAAATAAATTACCTATGACCTGTAAGAATAAAAAACATAAACATTAGTGAGTTCAAACATCATATATATATATATATATATTAGAATTTATAACTTAGGGGACATTTTGAACCCTAAACCCTAAAAATCAATTGTACTATGAGGTTATAGTTGATTTAGGTTCTACAAGGAAAGTCAACAAATTCTTCCATTAATGGTGGAGAAAATGAACAACCTAACATTACTATCATGTAAGGTTCCTTCCATACCGACTTGTTATATGTTTATTAGATGTTGTCATTGTGCCCTTGCATTATTACAATAAATAATCCTTCAACGATTTTGAAGGCTTCTTCATTTTTGGTTCTAGAGCATAAATCAAGGTTATTTAATTGTTAAAAGGTTCTTCATTTTTGGTTCTAAGGAATAAGCCAGGGATATTTAATATGGGAAACACACTTTTATTAATGATAGAAATGATTTTGTAAATAGAAGGGTGTGGTCAGTTGCTTGAGGCCTGATTATTATGATGATGATGATGATGGTTAATATCCACTGAGACCAAAATTTGTCTGTCATACCTTAAGAAAAGTAAGAGATTACTTGGATTTCTTTAAAATGTTATTTCGATGCTTGAAAAACATTAAGAGAAGTGTTCCAATATTACTAAAGTTTTGATGACTTAGAAGGTTAGGAAGGTCGGTATTGTGAAAAATATTTGGAAATTGGGATCTAATTTATGTATGTGCATATCATTCTAGGAGAAAGTGTTTTTCATCTTCAACCCTCTTGGTGTCACAAAGGTGACATATTATTTCTTGCCATGGTGTTTTGGGGATTTACCAACGCCCAGTTTCTCTTTTTAACTCATGAGAATTAGTTCTTATTTTAGAAATATTAATTCTCTTCTTTATGCTAGTCAAAACAAAGAGATACTTTTGATCTTCAAGGTTAGGGTTAACTACCTCCTTATAATATATTAATTTTCTTTTATCCTCTAATTCTATATCGCACCATAGTTTCTCCTTAAAATTTTCTTGTACAATATTTTTAATATCATTGATGCTTTGCAGAATAACTTCATCTTTTATTCCCCAATGATTTAGCCAAGACTTGACATCATTATACCATCCCCACTTGAGCCATTGGTGATTTTGGATAGATTTTGAAGAAATTTTGGGGAGCATCTTGTTATCCATGTTGTTTATCTTGTTCTTGTACATTAAGTACCCAATCATAGTTGTGATCTCAATGGGGGAAATGATCACATCGATGGGGAGGATAGGATAGGATCCGTTTCCCTTGATTTTGAAATTATAAGTTTTCAAATTCTTTTGGATTTTCTCTATCTTTCTCCAATATTATCAAGAGATATTGCATCCCCAAAATTCACATCCACACAAGATAATAGGAGTGACAAGAGCCTCAAATATGATATTTTTCTTATCCCATAGCCAAAGTTCCACCAATTTACAATTATTTTCAAGCCCATAATAAGATTTCCACCCTCCATTTATCCTTTTCTCAATGATATCATTCCAATTGAGCTTGTGATGAATAACAATTCCAAGATACATGTACTAAGACACTTCCTCCAAGATATTATTTTCATATACAAAATTATCGTAGGTGATCTTGTTGGCTTTAATGATCATAATATTAATTTTGTCAATGTTCACATTCATACATGTACTAGAGCAGACATCCTTGAAGATTCTAAGTTGCTTACTAAGGTCATATGGATTCCTTTCCATAATAACAATATCATCGGCATAGAGAAGTAGAATGATTATTGTACTAGAAATATTTGGTCCAACACAACCTCTGGCTTCCAAACAATCTTCTAACTGTGGGTTTATAGATAGACAACATGTTTAATTTCTAAAAATTGTCCTGCATATAAATCATTAATTGACTAATATCAGCAAGCTTTCATTTGACGATTAGTCCTGATGATGAATCTAGATTCAGATTCGAAACGTCGATGAAAAATATGACACCAACTGTGGATTATTTGGAAAATACCTTCGAAATCTTCTAACTTGTCAATGTAAATGCCAAAATGGGTTGGGGAAAGGGGAAAACCTTGCTTGACTCCTATATTGCAGTTAATTTCTTCTGACCAACCCTCAATTCTCCTAAACTTGCAAATAACGTTATCATACAACCTTATTGTAGCATCTCTAAGACCAGAGGAACTTTAACCTCTTCTAACCTATTCTAAATTTTGGTCCTAGAAACAATGTAAAAAATCCTTCCTAAAGTCAACAAAACAACAAAGGAGATTGGTTTTATTGTTGTGACACTCCTCTTTAATGATCCTAAGCATAATAAGGTTGTCCACAGTCGAATTATAACCTCTATAATCAGCCTGATCTTTTGCTATGTTTTAGTGGATTTCTAATCATATGCTTATCTTTGTTTCCAAAATACTTCCATATAGCTTGGATAAAATGGGGCTAATCATAATGGTCCTATAATTAGAGGGATTGCTTTTATCCCCTCTTTTAAAAATAGGTACAATGAGGATTTGAGTCCAAGGTTTAGGGAAGCCTTGGTTGACTAATAAATTGAATATCTTATGTCTGTGGGGGATCAAAATAGCCCCTCCAATTTTTAATATTTCAACTTGGTATCCCTCGATGTCCTTAGATTTCATGTTTGCGGGTTGCTTAACCCCAAACTTTATGTCTTCTATAGAAAAAAACTCATCTTCTGTAGACACTTTTGGAATTTTTTCCAAGACATTACGATATTTGTAAATATTTTTAAGGTAGGAATTTCATTCTGTCACGGGAATCATAGAATTTTATTTAGTTTTACGAGTCAGAATTTTCCTCCAAAATGTCTTTGGATCTAGCTTAGAAAGATGCAAAATATTATCTTGATTTCTATTTATGTAGTTCCTTTTTTTTTCTTTTAATTAGGGATTTGTATCTATTAATCTTATTATATTTCAAAGATTCATTACATGCATCCCTAATGGATTTTCTAGCAAGTTTACACTCGTTATCATACCAAAGGTTGGGAATTCTATTATTCTTTTTACACAACACTTCAATAGAGAATTGTTTTAGGGAGGTAGAGAGGATTGTTGTAAAATTATGATAGATGTCTTCATTATTTGTTTTACATGATAGAAGATTTAATTCGGTGTTTAAGTCCTTTAGAAAGAGATTAGTTTTATTTTTTTCAAAAAGTATATGCCTTTGGTTACAAGAGTTATCTTCAAAGGGGTTTTGTTCACGATAAATTTTAGAGTAAGGGTTAAATGTCTATGATCATATTCAGTCTCGTGGTCGTTTAAAAGGTCAAAATTTATTATTTGGTTGTAAACAGGGATATATGATATCACGTAGTCAACAACAATACTACCCATCCCATGGATACGAGTCATCTAGTTAGATTTCGACCACTTCATTAGACCATTACAAATGGTTAGATCTTGAGAATTGCAAAGTTTTATTAGCTCAATACCATATAAATTTTTGGTCAAGTCTTTCGAATTTATCTTGTATCTATTAGCTAAAACAAGGTCCTTCTCTAGACACAGAGGATTAGGGTCAGAAGCTTTGCTTAAGATAATATTTTGGTTAGTTGAAGTTCTATCATTAAAGTCTCCTAGAAAGAGGATACTACCTTCATTTCTCAGACTGTGAATATCTTGTTCTAAGCTTTTATAGGGACGATTTTTATCTAGATTGTTTTTGTATAAAATGTAGAATTAATATGTGCAAAATAACAAATTGTTGTATTCATCTTCTTAGCACTCACATATGAAATCTACACCCAAATGAATTGATTGAGAAGGTATTTTTATGAAGATGAATTTGAGGAGAAATATTTGTTCTTATGTAACAAGCTATGCCTCCAACCCCTCTACGAGAGGATTTTTCATTCCATGTTGACCACAATGTGAATCCATCTATGTTAGGGACCTTATATTCCTCATGCTCCCAAGTTTCAACTAGAAATATAATATCAATTTCACTTGGGATCCAACTTAATATAGGCCTTATATTCCTCATGCTCCCAAGTTTCAACTAGAAATATAATATCAATTTCACTTGGGATCCAACTTAATATAGGCCCTTTGTTATAAGGAAAGCATTAACAGTTCCAAGAAAGGATCCATGAATTGGGGGAGATTGAAACCTTTATTAGGATGATTGAGGGTGAGTATTTTGGGATTTGTTATCTACATGGAAATGCAAAGATAAATTTAACATGTATTAGGATGATTGTGTTTGTTCTATTATAAACACTAGCTATGCGTTTAAAATTCTAGGTGACTAATAGAAATATGGTTTAGTAGGAGGTTTGGAGTAGCCAAACTTATATTTGAATGCCTATACTATCTAGAAAGCCTAGATTCAACAATTATTTGGTCACCTCTCTATTTAATGAAAGCATCACACTCCCCCAGTCATAATAATAATAAACGGTTTATATATACTTAGAGATGGAAAATATTTCTATGAAATAATCAATTATGTGGGTAGAATTGGCTTACCCTTCATTTCAATCTATATCTATAGTTGTGTAGAGAAAATGAATGAGTTGTGTATGCATATTCTTGGTATGAAAATACCATAGAGATGAATATTCAATAATAAATATATTGAAGAAATAAAGTATTATTAGTTAGCTTGTCAAAAGAACCAAAATATGTTAAAAGATATAATTATGGAGGAAGGGGTCGAGAAGTGTTAACCCCACTTCTCCTACTACTATTCACTAGCATTTCTTAACAACTCACAATCCAAGCCCCTATTATTATTACTATAATTAACCTTTAGAGTGGGTGAAAATACCTAACTAACCTTCCCCAATGAAAACCTTGTTCATAAACACTTGTTTTACCCTATCACTTAATATAAAGTTATTGGCCTTATTAGAATAGTAGGGGTTGCAAGGAATTTGATTTCCAGGATTATTGAAGCAGGTTAAATAGCGCTTGAATTTGGAATTCAGTGAAAGAAGAGAAATGCTTGGAGATTCTTTATTATTCTCTTTCTTATTTTTTACCCTTTATTGGAGTAGCCCCATATCTAGGGGTATATTGGAATGATTGGACATTTCCACAATAATAACCCTATCAAACCATCATTTATTTGGTATTTAACAACTTTACAATAATTAGAGAAACTATTTCAGTGGGAGAGAAGCTACCAGAGGCTACTTTCTCATATTTTGATAGAGAAGGCGACTTCAAAAAAAAAATTTCTCAAATTTAACCAAGGGGAAGAAAGTGGTTCTCATGTTCATTCCTAGTGCCTTCACACACACTTTCTCTTAGAAACATATCCTTGGATTTGTGGAGAAATCCTCTGAGCTAAAGGCCAAATGGGTTGATATAATTTCCTTCATTTCTATGAAGGATGTTTTTGTTATGAGGGCCTAGGGTTAGAATCTGAATGTGGGTGATAAGATCCTCCTACTAGCTAATCAGAATCAAGAATTCACTAAGGCATTGGGTGTTAGTCTTGATTTGTCTGATAAGCATGTGGGTTTAGGGGTTCTATTGAGTTATGGATCCATTGGGAATACAAGGTGAGGAATTTTACATCAATGACAATCTAGACATATATATGGTAGATGAGGGATGGTTCCTCATTATTTATTTCCTTTCCTTTCTTGGCCATCTGTTTATGTGAATAGATATTGATTGTATTGTAATGTTTTATACTTACAGGTATGGGTGGGTGTTTCAAATATTTCTCCCCTATGACACAAGTTAAAGGTCACACTGAGCGGGAACCTAGAGAATTGAATCAAACTTAGAAAGTAGTTAAAATGTGTAACTAACTAGATACTTGTGGTTAAGAACCACTCACATGGACACTGGAGTTCAAAGTAGACGCTTCTCGTATATGCCTACTCCAATATCTCACTCCAATATTATTCTTATTTTCCTACACACAAAGAGAAGCAATACTGCAGTCGAAGTAATTATAGTAACTAACTTTTAACTACCTATAGTAATATAGGATATGTTAATTAACTATTCACCAATATATGCATTCATTTATAACAAAACAGATAAACAACACATATTTGGGACATGAAAGGAGAGAGTTCTCATTAATTTCAGTAGAAAATAACATGGAATGATGTTACATGATCCAAGCTGCAACACAAACTAGAAACCGCCATATGGATTCCTCCACCTAGGCCACTGAAGACAGTTTCACCTCCTAACTTCTTGCTCCAAGAACGTGAAAAAAAGAGAATGAGTCTCCTCCTCTCAACAAGTTAATATGAGAAAGGTGTTGGAAACAAAGGTTTCTAGGAAACGGGGGGTGATCTTAAAAGCTCGAGACAAATGGCTTGCAGACCTAAGAAGAATTTGGCTAGCACAAGGGTGCTTTCCTTCCTCCTCCACCCAATGGATTTATTTATACCATCAAAATTTGGTCGGAGTATTTAGGCATGGGAAATAGAAGGTAATTCACTTGGTAAACCCATGAACTCTGCCTGAAAAGACACATTTTGTGCATATTTTATTTTGTTTGTGCAATTTGAGTGTATAAGTGAGTTTTTGAATGGAAACAAGTATATATAAAGTTGCATACTCTCTATATCAAATCAAGAGAAGCGTATAGCTAGCCAAATAGTGTTTTTTAAAGTGCTTGAGAAATTTTGGTCTGCAATTGAAGATGGATCTGGGATTATGGCCAAATAGTGGGATTATGGGATTGAGTGTATAAGTGAGTTTTTGAATGGAAACAAGTATATATAAAGTTGCATACTCTCTATATCAAATCAAGAGAAGCGTATAGCTAGCCAAATAGTGTTTTTTAAAGTGCTTGAGAAATTTTGGTCTGCAATTGAAGATGGATCTGGGATTATGGCCAACAAATGCATCTATCCATATCAAGTCGAAAAAGATAATATAGCAGTGAACCCTTTATCTAATAATGTTGTGGTTGCTTTCATAAAACCTAGTTTCTTAGTAAAATTACTAACAAATTAGTTTAACAACATAAGCGTAGAAGTAAAAGTGCCAATAATGAACAATTGTCCCTATGGAACCGAACCAAATATTTATTAAATACAAATAAATGTTTAGAACTATAACTCATATTTAAAACCCATAAAGTAATTAAAGATGATAAAGGTGTGTTCTTTCTTTAATTTAAGAGGGTCTTCTAAATTCATATTCATTGAATTCATGGAAACAATAGTTTATTTCTCACATGAAATGAAAATTGCAGAGATCATTCACATTCAATGTCACTATGACCAAATAAACCTCTCATGGAAATATATTTAAAAGAATGTTCATGGAAATATATTTAAAAGAATGCTCGTGGCTAATCAGGAAAAATTTAAGAACGATTTGAAACAACAAATAAATATTTAATTTTCAAATACATAGAAGTAAGGGTAATGGTGCTATGAAAGAGTAATGAATATATACAATCCCCATAGATTTGGAAAGGAATATGAATTATTTTAAATAATGTATGTAATATGCATGTGTCGGGAGTAGATGAGAGAGTATTTTTTCAAGGTTGTATGTGAGGTATAACAAAAAGTGGTGGTAAATTTAAAAATCCAAGAAGATCATGGATTGGGAACTCAGTTCAGATTCAGGGTAAAGTATGTTTTCCTTAGTGTGTTAGGGAGTTATTCTGAACAAATCAGGAACATGTGTGTCTCAGTGAGTTATGAGCACTTGATTTGAAGAACTTTTTTGTGGATTTTGGTATGAGGTGTGTGTTGTTGCAGTATTGATGAGATATTGATATCAAAAGTAGCAACAACAGAGATATCAAAAGAAGTAGTAGCAGAAACAGGTTATCAGTTACAGCAGCAGAGGTAGTGACAGGGTTTTCTACAGTTATATTTCAGGGTGGTTGGGTGGGGCAAGGAAAGGGGGTTGTAGCCTCCTTTTGGCTGGAGTTGGAAAATAAGGGAGTTGGAGATTCCTTTAGGTTGTAGCCTGTAAATAGGGGTGTTATGACCCAATCCTTAAAAATGATAAGAAATCAATAAAATACAGTCCACTTCGAGGGGGAAACCTCCTTTACAAGATATAAACTTCAGGACACAATATGAGATGAGATAAGTTGATCCTAATACTAGATATCCTTGAAATATATATATATAGGAGACAAGGGGTTGTTGAAAGGTTTACAGTTGGGAGTACGCTTGTCATTGATGGAAAGAATAGTGATGGCAAAGATCAGTGATGGAAAAGATCAACGATGGAAAAGAATAGCGATGGGAAGAACAGTGAAATTGCGAAGTGATGAAATTGCAAGGTTGAAGAAATCGCGAAGCAGCGAATCGCGAAGGTGGACGAAATCGTGAAGTGGCGAAATCACGAGAAGATATGGGTCGTAGGATCTGGGGTATCTACGAAGGCTCAATATCCATTAGATATGGTGAAGCTGCAAGGCGGATAAGTCCAAGAGTCATCCAACTCCCCAAAACTGTGAAGGAATCATGGCCGTCCATCGGGGACAGTCGTGGACCGTTGATCCATAGGACATGTGGCGAAAGATCATCATGTCGCTAAATGGAAAGTCCAAGGAACGGGGTTTTCTAACCTCTTGATTTCGTGATATGCAAAATCGTGAAACAATCCCAGTCGTCAAATCGAGGTTTGATCTGGACCGTTGATCCGACTCCATCTTAGAGTTTCGTGTATCGCGACTTGGAGTGACGAGAACCTCCATTGCAGGAATAGTGAGATGTGAACTCATGATAAGATCTGGACCGTCAGATCACCGAGGGTTATAGACCATTGATCTAAGCTCCATATTGGAGCTTCTCATATTGCGACTTGGAGTGACGAGAACCTCCATCACAGGAATCGCGAGATGCGAACTCACGATAAGATCTAGACCGTCAGATCACCAAGAGTTCTGGACCGTTGATCTAAGATCCATATCGGAGTTTCGTGTATCGTGACTTGGAGTGATGAGAACCACCATCACAGGAATCGCAATATGTGAAATCACAATAAGATCTGGACCGTCAGATCACCAAGGGTTTTGGACCGTTGATCTAAGCTCCATTTCGGGGTTTCGGGGATCATGAATTGGAGAGTCGAGATGCCTCATCTCCATATTCATGAAAGTGCTTTATGCATAAGTGTGTGGTCTCAACCAGTGGTCGCACCATCGAAGAGATGAAGAGAAGAGTACGTGCAAACAAGCTTCTTTTCGGCGTTTCAGGGATCACGACTTGGAGAGTCGAGATGCCTCATCTCCAGATTCACGAAATGTGAAATCGCGAAAGTGCTTTATGCATAAGCACTTGGTCATAGCCATGGTCATATAAAGGAAGGGTCTAGTGTAGAAAATTTATGTTTCGGAGTTTCAGAACTCGTGACATGGAGACTCAAGATGTCTCATCACTAAATCTATGAATTGCGAAAGTGTGAAACAGGTAAATAACACAAGAACCCATTAGAGTTAATCCAACGATGTAGGTGAATCTGAGCATAATCGGAGGGCTACTGTTGCATGTCACAGTGTAACTGCCAGAAACCACTAATGGTTTCTACCAGAGGACTCAAAGACACTTCGGGGTGATTGACAGAGGAGATGAAGAGTCTCTGGGAATATTCAAGAGGGATGAAGATGCTCGTGGAGGCGATTGACAGCTAGATGAGCATTGAAGATTGTAACTAGAACAGAGAAGGTGAGCTCGACTGTCACAGAGAAGACGAAGAGTCTCAACTGCTAGAGAGGCTGAGGAATCTCAGCATAACATACAGTGATGATGAACGAGTGGAAAAACGGACAAAGAAGTTAAAGAGTCACGATCATGATCAGACATAGCACTCGAGTTGTGGAGGATATCGGCGTGGTGTGAGTATGCAAAGGTATTGCGCGCATTGCATTCACAAGGTGCACAAAAGCTATAAATACACAGTACAGAGAAGAGATGTGGCTGTTGTTGTTGTTGGGATTAATGTGGATGTTGTTGAAGGTGATTCATGCATGAAGAAGGATTAGAGTGCAGCAGCTGAAAACAACAGAAGAAGAACTGTGCAGCGAATGGACATGGCGCACATAGCATAAAAGCAGAAGAACAGAAGGGTAGCGGATGCATGCTGGAAGACAGCGAGGAAGTCTGAGTAGAAAAATCTTGCAGAACAGTGATGAGACCGGTAAGTTGTTATTGAACACTATATCACTGTAATAGGTTTCAGTATTTCATATTCATAATCTATGGAGGTTGGGAGGTGCTAGGGAGGACTGGTGTCCTCAGAGGTTCAAGTGGGGCCTTGAACACAGGGAGTTGGTGCTTCCTTCTAGTTGGTGCTAGAGAAACCAGGGAGTTGGTGCTTCCTTCTAGTTGGTGCTAGAGAAACCAGGGAGTTGGTGCTTCCTTCTAGTGGGTGCTAGAGAAAAACAGAGAGTTGGTGC
>ML833968.1:57384-72077 GCA_009831015.1 Picea engelmannii | reverse complement strand
TGAAGAAGAAAGATGGCACTATGAGGATGTGCATTGACTTCAGGGCCTTGAATAAAAAGACCATCAAAAATAGGTACCCGATACCAAGGATTGATGAACTGTTGGACAAATTGCATGGGGCCATCTACTTCACTAAGATTGACCTTCGTTTTGGTTATCATCAGATCAAGATGAGGAAGGAAGACATATCAAAAATAGCTTTTAGATGTCATTACGGCCATTATGAGTTTTTGGTGATGCCCTTTGGGTTAACCAATACCCCTGCTACGTTCCAATCATGTATGAACCATGTGTTCAACAAACAGTTGAGGAAGCACCTGTTGGTGTTTTTTGACGATTTGCTTATCTACAGCAAGACATGGGAGGAGCATGTCAAGCATGTGGATCAGATTTTGTCAATCATGGAGGAACAGTCACTGTATGCTAAGGAGTCCAAAAGCGAGTTTGGAATGACAGAGGTCCTCTATTTAGGACACATCATCGGGGCAAAGGGGGTAGATGTACATCAGGAGAAAATACAAGCCATCATGGCTAAGATATTGCAGGCATACCATGACTCACCAATGGCAAGACATCAGGGGATCAGCAAGATGTACAGGCAAGTGACAGAAAGGTTCTCATGGAAGGGCCTCAAGGAGGATGTGATTAAGCACGTCAAGGAGTGTACTACATGTCAGGAGAACAAAGATGAGCACACACACCCAGCAGGACTACTACAACCCTTACCCATTCCAGAGCACAAATGAGAGAGCATATCCATGGATTTCATCACCGGGTTGCCAAAGACACAAGGGAAGGACTGCATTTTTGTAGTAGTGGACAGGTTGAAAAATTTCACACACTTCTTCGCCATAGCTATTGACTTCAGCGCCGCACAGGTGGCTGAACTGTTCTTTAGGGAGATTTTCAGGTTGCACAGCCTACCCAAGACCATTGTCAGTGATAGGGATAGCAGGTTTATGAGTACATTCTGGCAGGAATTATTCAGGTTGGTTGGTATGACTTTGACCCCTAGCACCAGCTATCACCCTCAGACGGACGGACAAACAGAGATAGTCAACAAGTGGGTGGAAGGCTACCTCAGAAATTATGTGGCAGGACAACAAAAAGTGTGGGCCAGATGGTTGCACTTAAGAGAGTACTACTACAACACCACCCAGCATATGTCCATAGGCATGTCACCATTCAGGACCTTGTATGGCTACGATCCTTTATCTTTTGGGGAGATTTCTTTCAGTGACAGCAGGGAACCTATGGTACAGGATTGGATACAGCAGAGCCAGGACATTCTCAGGGAGCTGAAGGATCATCTACAGAAAGCACAGAACCAACAAAAGGTCAAAGCAGACAAGCATAGAGTTGATCGTACTTTTGAGGTTGGTGACCTGGTCTACCTAAGGCTCCAACCATACAGGCAGGCTCCCATAAAAAGGAGCGGAGCAGATAAATTACAACCACGTTTCTTTGGGCCCTACAGAGTCAGCAGGAAGATAGGGGCCGTGGCTTACGACCTGGAGCTTCCACAGGGCAGCAAAATACACAACATCTTCCATGTCTCCTGCCTTAAGAAATCCCTCGGCCAACACATCAGACCCATTTAGGTATTACCGCCCATGGATGAGGAGGGACGGCTTGTTTTGATTCCAGAGGAGATATTAGAGGTCAAAGAGAAGAGACTCAGAAACCGAAGCATCAAGGAGTACTTGATCAGATGGAAGGATTTACCCATTGAGGATGCCACATGGGAAAAGGAGCACGTGGTAAGAGAAACAGGTTTGGAATTGCTCGAGGACAAGCAATTTCAAGAAGGGGAGACTGTAATGTCCCCCACCTCTTGATAAAGAGGTGATGAGGAGACTCAGCGGCTTGGGCATCCCCACTAGGTCTTAGTCTCACACTAAGGGGGAAAGTCAACTAGACTAAGGTTATATTCTTAAGTTGACCTTAAGAAAAAGGTTAAAAGGAGTAAAAGATAACTCAATAAAAGAATAGTAGTTAACCCTGGGAGTTAATCTAACTCAACAGAGGCATAGAAGAAAAAGTATAAATAGAAGGCTGGGGCACACCTATTATTCATTCTAGATTTGGTATATTGCTTGTTATTGCTCTTGAGCATACAGTTTGGGGGTTTTGTTGTACAAACCCTTGTGAGCAACTCAGTGGTGAAATACCCACTCACCTTGTTCCACAACTTGGTCTCGGGGATGAAAGACTCCTCCACACCATTCTACACTCAGCATATTTCCATCTAACGATTCAGAAGATAGCAGGGTCGTATTGTTCTTGAGTTTCCAGCAAGGGCGCACCATCATCTAGAGAAGGGTTCGATCTAGCTAATCAGGAGAGCCCTTGGCCATTCCGACACTTGGGTTTTACTTGCAGGGGCGCGACCATCATTTTGAAGGTTTTTCTGGAGAGTTATCACCATCAGATATTTATCTTCAGATTGGGATGCCTTGGAGGCAAAGGGATGTCCTGTGATTCAGTAAATCTCAGATCTAGAGAGATTCACCTAGAATTTGAGTCTGAAACTTCTCCTACGGGATTCTCATAGCCCGATCTACATTCCTGGGAAGTTTCAGGGCATTTGGAGACTTCTCTCATCAGGGCCGAACTACCTAGGGTTCCAACTTTCCAAGCATCCAGGAGGGCGCAGCTTCATCAGAAGATTCAAAGTTTGGAGGAGTTTTCCTTAGCCTTTCGGCTTGAGATTTCAAGAGGGTGTTCCTGTCACCCAGATCTATCAGTTGGCAGAGTTTGGGCTCATTTGGAGTCTTCTTGCAGTTGGGTCGAGTTATTGAGGGTTTCAACCTTCTATTGTAGCATGGCATCTTCTAGCTTGAGGAATCGACATTCAGATCTACTTGTATTGGTCTTCATCTCTCATCTAGCCTTTGGAGGCTTATTTTGTATTGGTGGAGCATTTTGTAGCAGCTCGTATTTCTTATCTATTGGGCCATCTGAGGATTATTCCAGATCTACCTGTATTGTATTGGTTCCATGCTTCTTGTAATAAAAGGTCAGATCTTTGCTTGTGTTTCTATATCTTGAATGTATTGTGATCTTTCATGTGTTGGATGAATCTTGTATGAACCCACTTAATAACTGGATAACTCAATAAGTCACCTGCATATCAAACACAACAGAGGTAGTTAGTGGTTTCAAGCGAAAAAAATTGGCTTGGGATCATTACAGTGTGTGATGTATCTGTTTTCAAGTTTTATCAAGTAATTGAACCTTGCTAGTTGAATAGGGAAATCCCTTAAGATTGTGAGTTCATTGGGAGGAAAAGGCCTGAAAGTGACCTGCGAAGTAAGACGGTTAGCCGTGTTGTACATCCAACACTTTTGGTGAGTTTACTGGTGACACCATTGGGTTTCGGTAAACTCTCAACAAGTCCAAGTAGAGAACAAGCTTCTTAAGGGGCCAAACACTTTTCATTAACTAATTACAAAATTTACCTTAATAAAATCTTCGATCTACATTGCCCACGACCCCTTTTAAGGCACTCTGGTTAAAATACTTTCAATCTATCTTACGTGAGCAGTTACATTTATGCATGTTATCTATTCTCCTTTATGATTTTGAATATTGCAGATGTTGTATCCTTTTTGATGTATAAATGTTTCATGGGCAAAGTATTCTTCATGATGATAAATGCTATGTGCTGAATGATCGAATTTTATTTTCAGCAATAAACTCCTAGACTAAAGTGTTTTTCTTTCCTAGTTTAGAAAAGCCTTAGTTTTATTTTTATAGGGACTACCCCCCTTGGCTTTGCTAGGAGTTGGCCTAGATGGAAGATTTGAAGATCAGGTGACAACACCTTGACTCAAGACTTTCCCCCAAGGACACACCAAGTGAATTGAAGGTTTCTTCATGATAACCCAGGTGTGTATTAGGACGACAACACCTCCAACTGGTTGTACGGATGCCTCGAAATTCGTGCCAACAACAACAAATTTTTGGATGTATTAATGGTTGTACAACCTCCTAGAAAACTGTGCCAAACTTTCCAGAAATCACACACATCAACCCTCCTTGATTTCTGTGCAGCAAAGTGATTGTACAGACTGTTAAATTCCATACGGTACGGCCTATGTATGGCTGACTGTACCTCCTCGAAAACTGTGCCAAAAAATTTGTTGTACAGATATAGAAATCCGTACTGTACGGACATAATTAAATGTTGTTTCTGTTCCTCGACTTTTGTGCCAACAGAAGGCTGTACGGACCCCGAAATCCGTATTGTATGACCTCCTGTGTATGTTGTACCTCCTGCCTTGATTTCCATGCTAGTTTCCTACCTTGGAATGTGTGCCCTAGCTCTGCAGAAATGGCCTCTTCTTCGAGCTCGAAAATGCTCTCTTGCTCTCTCTCAAAAAATGTCTCAACAACCCACAATGGGTGCACCCTCCTTACCCTAATCGACCTCATGAGGGAATCTCAAGGGCCATCTCATCTAATGGTTGATATTAGACGAGATCAACGGTGGGGATAAAATCACTTTACTTACCCACTTTCCCTAAGTCTCAAAAAGTTACCTTTTAATTTGCATCTCACAAATTAAATGACTAGGGTCCACATTAGACACTTTCTCACCCCTTAGGCACCTAGGTGACGAGAAACACTTGCCTAGGTACTTTTTAATTATTTTTAACACTCCCTCTTACTGAGGAAAGTGTTACCACTCCAAGCTTCTCCCTGAAAAATACAAACTTGCCTCTGCCCAATGCTTTTGTGAGTATGTCTGCAACCTGCTCCTCTGTAGATATGTATTGTAACTCCACAGCTTCTCTCTGAACATAGTCACGGATGAAGTGATAACGAATCTCGATATGCTTAGACCTGTCATGATCCAGGTGGATATTGGTGGCCACCCACCTTTTCCAACTAGCTCAAAACAGTTTTCTAGCAATTTTGGTAATTTACTATTTTTAGCAGTTTTTCTGGTCCTGAAACTTCTGAATCCGTTTTGAGGCCCTAAACAACGTTTTTTGGGGAAAACAGGGAGAAACAAGTAGTTTTCCTCAATGTTACTCCCAAAATGAATCTCCTCGACGATACCTTTTCAACGGACTATAATGCGCTTAAAACGAAGATTGTATACAAAAGTTACGACCCGGAGAAGTTGATGTACTAACTTACCCAAACAGGGCCCACATGACTTTTGGCGCTTCATCTTCTAGGGTTAGGTTTTTGGATGTCTAGGGTTTTTGACATTCCTTTTTATTGTAAAAAGGCCTTCAAAGCCTCATTGTAATCATCTTCTTGTGAATGAGCGCAGTCGTCACATCTCTTCTCAGAGATAAGCCACCACCATTCCAGCAAGCTTGTTTTCCGCTGCATTTTATAGTTTCAGCTTATTTCCTTATTGAACAGAAAACCAGTTTTATTGTATCTCTGTTATTTTGTGTTAAGCACCTGTTAATAATCTATAGTCATTTCGTTCTACTCGTAAAATCCAGATCAGTGGTATCAGAGCGGTTTGCTCCTTGTCATCTTAATGCATGTCCCCAACGAGGTCGGAGTACAAAGAGTTGGGTCTCGAGCTTGTTTCTCTTGAGGACAAAAGCTCTCGCACGCCCAAGCGACCTCTCTTGGCAGGAGAAAAGAAAGATGATGGGACATGAGATCCTTTCAAAATGTTGCTTGAGGAAGCCCTCACGCAACAAAGAAACGAGATAATGGATAGTTTCGCGCAAATCTTTTGGGGGCTACCAATAGGCGATGCATCTTCTTCGAGCGGAGGCATCGCCCCCTTCAAGGTACAAATAAACTTCAATATTCCTATATTTGAAGGTCAGATAGATGCAGATGTTGTAAACAAGTGGTTGAATCTACTAGAAGGGTATTTTTCTGTCATAACTTTTCGAATAGAGAAAAGATTACTTTTGCATTTCTCAAAGCCATTCTCCATGTCAAAGATTGGTGGGAAACTTTCTGTGAGCAAAAGGAAACATAGGAACCCTCATTATTTATAGTCACGGCCACCTTGGAATCCTTCAGGGATGTTATTAAGGAACAATACTACCCTGTCGGAAGTTATGACGACTTGTATACCAAATGGACCACACTGCGGCAAGAAAGAGACCAAGTAGTGCCAAATTTCACAAATATCTTCCATACCTTGCGCACCAAGCTGGGTATCAAAGATTCAGAGTGACATCTAGTGCTCAAGTATCGTGGTGATCTGCATAGATACATCCAGACCCAAATTGAATTTATGGACATCTCATCCTTGGGCACGGCCTACTGATATGCCATCAAAATTGAGCAGAAGCTCAAACAAAAGATGCGACAATTTGGGCCTGGGAACCCCTCACAACAAAATCTAGGAAAGGGTGGCCCCAACCCACAGAACAAAGGATAGAGAAAAGATGGACAATATCAGCACAACTAGTCCAAGCTGCAAGAAAAGAAGGACATCGAAAAGACAAAGAAATAAACGGGGAAGTGGTGCGACTTCCATAAGAGCCCTTGGCATAACACTGCTGACTTCCGCTCAAAGCAGTCGCTGGTGGCTAAAGTGAAAGCCTCTGAATAAGATGCAGGTTCTGACTCTGAGTCAGAACCAGAAAGGGGAAGATGGATCATTGACACGAAACACAGTGCCACTGTTGCTACCACCAAGCCCCAGCCTGGTGAACCAGATGAGCCAGAAGGACAGCGTCTCTTCCATACACAGATGTGGGTAAAAGGCACCCCGTTGCACTTCATCATTGATAGCGGTAGCCAGAAAAACCTCATCTCAGCAGAGGTCGTCAAGCATCTGGCCAATGGCCCTGTTGACAATGCCGCACCCACAACCCTACACCATTAGATGGCTCCGCCAAGGAAGCGATCTCCACGTCAGCCAACAGTGTCGACTGTCGTACGGCATCAAGCCCTTCAAAGAGAAGGTATTGTGTGATGTTGCTCCTCTCAAAGTTTGTGATGTTCTTTTGGGCCAACCTTATTTACGGAAACATCATGTTGTATATGAGTCTAGGCCTCGTAGTGTTATTGCTACTTTGAACAGGAAATTTTACAGGATACCCAAGGCAGTCCCACCTCTCCACACAGCAGAAGCAAGTAGATAAGGTTGTGGAAGAATACTCGAATATATTCTCCTCACCTACCCCTCTTCCTATTCCTAACAGGCCTTGGGAATCCATCTCAATGAACTATATGTCAGGCCTCTCATCCACCAAGCGGGGAAATGATTGTTTTTTTGTGGTTGTTGATTGCTTTTCTAAGATGGCGATTCTGGTTGCCTGCAAGAAGAGCATCACAACAGAGGCCATTGCCAAGCTCTTCTTTGAACGAGTCTGGGTACATTTTGGAATCCCACAAACCATTGTCTCAAATCGGGATAGTCGATTTCTCAGCACATTCTGGTCGAGCCTCTGGTCACTGCTGGACACCAACCTCACCAATCCATGGCCTTCCACCCCCAGACAGATGGCCAAACCGAGGTCGTAAATCGAATGATTGTGCATATCCTTCACATGTATAATTCCAAGCACCCTCGCACATGGATGAGAGACTTCCCTATGTCTAGCATAGCTACAATCGAGCCCTGCATAGCTCAACCGACCGCAGCCCCTTTCAGGTGGGGTTGGGATTCCAACCATTGGGTCCCATAGATGTTGCACTTCCCCTTGCGGTCACTTCGACCGACTCATCTCCTGCTCCAACTAAAGCTGTCAAAGCCACCCAGTTCATTGAGCGGATCCAGCACATCCGCCAATAGGTTCAGGATAACCTACAAAAGTCCAATGACAAGTACAAGCAACGCCATGATCAACATCGGGTGCCACATAAGTTTCAGGTGGGCGACAAAGCTTGGTTGCACTTCCAGAAAGAACACCTTATAGGACCACATCGAAATCTTTGCCCACTTCGTTATGGGTTGTACACCATCACTAAGGCCGTGGGGGATAATTCTTTTGAGCTCAACATTCCTCCTTTCCTTGGCCTGCACCCAATGTTCAATGTGGATCTCCTTGCCCTTATTTCCCACCATTATTGGACACCTCAGAAGTAGCAGAACAACTGACACCAACAGAGCTCAACCCCAACTGCATACAACAAGCATCCAGTGATCAGATTGTGGACACACAAATCAAGGGCACTTGATAGCAAAGGATCCAGCTTTATCAAGTCGTCAAAGTAGGGCAGCTTCTGCACCAAGGCAAGTGGCTCACTCGGGGCCAAATTCAGCAAAAATTTCCTCATCTGATGGGGAATCTCAACGCAACGGAGACCATTGCTTCCTAAGGAGGGAGAATTGATCCAGGTGGATATTAGTGGCCACCCAACTTTTCCAATTGGCTCAAAACAGTTTTCTGGCAATTTTGGTAATTTAATATTTTTAGCAGTTTTTTGGGTCCTGAAACTTCCTGAGCCGTTTTGAGGCCCTAAACGACGTTTTTTGAGAAAACGGGGAGCAACATGGAAAATCTTTCAATGTTTCCCCCAAAATGAATCTCCTCGAAGATACCTTTCCAATGGGCTATCATGCGCCTAAAACGAAGATCATATGAAAAAGTTACGACCTCGGGAAGTTGATGTACTAACTTACCCAAACAAGGCCCACATGACTTTTGGCGCTTCATCTCCTAGGGTTAGGTTTTTGGCATTCATGTTTATTGTAAAAAGGCCTTTAGAGCTTCATTGCAATCATCTTTTTGCGAATGAGTGCAGTCATCACATCTCTTCTCAGAGATAATCCACCACCTTTCCAGCAAGCTTGTTTTCTGCTACATTTTACAGTTTCAACTTATTTCCTTATTGAATAGAAAACCAATTTTACTGTATCTCTATTATTTTGTGTTAAGTACCTGTTAATAATCTGTAGTCATTTTGTTCTGCTCATAAAATCCGGATCATGTCATGAAAAAATGGATTCTCCGAGAGTTTAATGCAACTTTGATTATCACAGTAAATCACAGTAGGCCTCAACTACACACCGAACAATCCCACCAGGAACTTGTGAAGCCAAAGGGCCTCACAACTGGCCTGACTGGCTGCCATATACTCAACCTCTGCAGAACTCAAAGCCACTGACTTTTTCTTCCGACTAAACCAAGACACAACTGCTGAGCCCAATCTGAAACAACACCCGAAAGTGCTCTTCCTGTCACTGACACATCCTGCCCAATCCGAAACAGCACCATGAAGTACTCTTCCTTTCACTGACATATCCTGCCCAATCTGAATTTGTATAGCCAACCAGACGAACTCCATCTCCTCTCTGATAGTCCATACCATAATCTACCGTACCACAAAGATACCTGAGTACATGTTTTGCTGCCACCCAGTGCACTCTCCTAGGATCCACCATGAATTGACTGAGAGTGTTGACAGTGAAACAAATATATGGCCTAGTATTGACCAAATACATCAATGACCCGATCAATTGACGATATAAAGTGGAATCCACCAACTGTGACTCAGAAGCATGAAGTTTCTTCCAGTTGGTAATCATGGGAGTGGTCATGGACCTACAATCCTCCATCTGAAATATCCTCAGAATGTCACACACATACTTTCCCTATCCCAGGAAGATGTGTCCAGGCTCCTACCAAACCTCCAATCCCAAAAAATAGTGCATCAGTCCAATATCAGTCATCTCAAACTCTGAAGCAAGGCTCTCCTTGCAGCTAGTGATGAGTCTCTCTGCACTTGTAATGAATAGATCATCCACATATAGAAAGAGAATGAGAGGATCCTCTCCAGCCACAATGTAGTATAGGTTGGGATCCGCCTCACTCTTCTCAAAGCCCAACTGCTGCAAATAGGCATCAATCCTAGAATGCCAAGCTCTGGGAGCTTGTTTCAGCCCATAAAATGCCTTCTTCAGTCTACACACATGAGACTCTCTCCCATGCACCTCAAATCCCAATGGATGCTCAATATACACCTCCTCCTGTATAAGACCATTCAGAAATGCAGTTTTCACATCCATCTGGTGGATCTTCCAACCCATCTCTACTGCAATGGAAATCACCGACCTGATCGAGGTATATCTAGCAACCAGTGCAAAGGTCTCATCATAGTCAACTCCCTCAACCTGTGAAAACCCTCGAGCCACAAAGCGAGCTTTGTACTTCTCAATGCTGCCATCTGCAGCATGCTTGAGTTTATAGAGCCACCTGGAAGTCACCACTGTATTCACCTCAGGTCTAGGAAAAACTTCCTAGACATCGTTCTTCATGATGGAATTGTACTCTTTCATCATGGCATATCTCCAGACCTGTCTACTAGTAGCCTCCTCAAAAGTGGCAGGATCAGACTCCCGAATACTACTCACCATCACGATGTAGCTGCAAAACCTCTGGGGAGGTTTACTCTCCTTCACTGTCTATCTGGGATTCCCCACTAAACCCCGTGCCTCCCTCAAAGTATCCTGAAGCCACTTGGGCGTCTTTCTCTCTGGAGTAGTGTCCCGTGGAGGGGACTCTCCCTACTCAACCCCATCTCCTGAAGACTGTGATCCTGAAGTAGACTCTGGAGTACCCGATCCTGAAACCTGTGAACCAATAGCCTGCAAACCTGAACTCTATGGCCTTGTCACCTGTGAACCTATCATCACCGAAAATGGTGGCCCGAACTCTGTGTCACTGTAGTCTACTGCGGACTCACCTGAATCTGAGATAAATACTGCTCACCCCTCTTTGTCCCTCGTGACTTCCTAAAGGCTCTGTCCTTCTCAAATCTAAAATCCCTCCTCAAGACAGTCTTCCTTAAGGAAGGAAGGTATATACGGAAAGCCTTTGAAGTCTCGTTGTACCCAACAAAGATCACTCTCTCTGTCGTAGGCTCCATCTTTGTCCTCTTCTCAAAAGGGACATGTGAATATGTGATGCACCCAAAAATCCGAAAGTGCCCCACCTCAGAATTCTTCCTAGAAAAAGCCTCCTTAGTAGTCATGCTCCCCACTCCTCTGTGTGGACTCATGTTCTGCAGATAGACTGCAGTGTAGCATGCCTCAGCCCAAAGAAACAATGGCAGCCCCTGATCATGTAGCATGGCTCTTGCAGCCCCAACAATAGACCTATTCTTCCTCTCAACAACCCCATTCTACTGTGGGTTGTAAGGAACAGTCAACTCTCTCCTGATGCCCTCTCCTGCATAGAAGTCCATGAACTCCTTAGAGGCATACTCACCCCCATTGTCTATCCTCAGAACTCTAATTTTCTTCCCTATCTGGTTCTCCACAGGAGCTTTAAACTCTTGGAACCGACTGAACACCTGTCATTTGGTCTTCATGAAGAAAATCCAAGACTTTCGTGAGAAGTCATCAATGAATATAACATAATATAGACATCCAGTCAACGATGCCGAAGACATCGGGCCACATGCATCTGAATGAATAAGATCAAGGATCCCTACGGCTCTATTGTCACTGCTAGGAAAAGCAATCTTGGTGTACTTTCCCAAAGCACACCCCTTGCACAACTCCTGGTGCTCTGTACTGAAATCAGGAACTCCAGTCACCATCTCCCTCAGTACCCTCAAAGCCCCATGGTGCAAATGTGCCACCCTGCAGTGCCATAGCTCACATAGGTCACTGTTGCTAGTAGTATGAATCAATGCTCTCGTTGGCTGTGTTATCGCACAGTTTGTAGTTAGGTCAAGGGCTAAAGGATATAGACCAAACTGGCATAACAGGAACCTTCCCCACCCAATGTCACCTCAATGGGGAGGTTCTTTCTGTTTAGGGAGGTTAAACCAGGGGAGACGTCCCCGATAACTTGGGTTTTTAAAGAGGCTAAAGTAAAAGAGTCAAGGGAAAAGGTCCTCCTCACAGGTTACCACCAAAGTCAGAAAGTCTGGCTAATCAGCCAATAAATGAAGTGTATGCCCAATTGAAAACACCTGCCCGGAACAAGACAACAACAACACAATATATATATGCAAGCTATAACTCAAAGGGTTAGTACTTCATGTGACTATCTGATATCAATTAATAAGCAATGTAAAACAATAGATACCAATGAAGTCAATGTTTCATCAATTAGCTATGGCAAAAGCATCAATTCATCAATAAATATCAAGATGATCAAGCTAACAATGTATCCAATCAACACTTTGCTCACCAAATGCTTCAAATCATCATTTAATTGCTTATATTCAACACTTGTTGCATCAAGATGAGATAAGCAACTGTGACGTCAGCCCTAATTAGGTTAGTTTGTTAGTTAGGGTTTCAAAATTTAGAGTTTTGAGAGTGGTTTTGTACACTAAAACTTCAATGTTGGAGGTTAGAGATCAGTGCCTTAGGGTATATGGAGTCAAACAAGGTAAGGGCACAAGGTCTTGAAAGGATGAAGACTTAAAGACAAGAGAGAAGGGTTCTAAGGTGCTGCAAAGGCAGGGCCCTAGAATCAAAACCCTAGGGGAAAGAGGCTCACTCCGGTGTTTCTTAAGCAACGCCTCATGCTCTTTCCTCCTTCCTTAGGTCAACTTGGCAAAATGGCTAGCATAAATTATAAATTTAAGGGGTCAGGTGAGAGAAAGCGTTGTAAAGACAAGGCTTTCAAACCCTAGAAGATGATGGCCCTAGGTGTAGATAACCTAGGCCTAGGACGTCACCCTCTTTCAACCTATAAACTTTAACGCTAGCTTAAGGGAAGAAGCAAGATGAGTGTAGCAAAGGCTAGGATCAATCCCTCTTCTTCAATGGCTGAAAAATTTCTCTCTAAGGGGACATATAACAAGGACCTACTTGTGTGCTTGTTACCTAGGGTTTCAAATCAGCAATTTAATAAGCAAATGCAAGAAATTAAACCTACAACCATTCAATCCAGAAGTTTTGCAAGAAAATCACTTACATATCATGATGAAAGCATGTGCAAACCTTAGTTGTAAACCTTCCTTGGAGAGAAATGCCAAAAGATGCCAAAAAATCCTTCCAATAACAAGTGCGCCTCACTTAGAAAGAAACAATGCCCTAGAAGGGTGCAAAAATCAGACCTCACAAGTGTGAGTGAGTTGTGTTATGTCCAAATGAGGGACAAACATTCTCAATATATACTGTTCCATGACCTTTAATTAAATTAGGTCATTAAAATAGCCGACAAGGCTAATAACGAAAAATCATATTTTTTTACATTAAATTGTCAAATAAAACCCTAAATGAGCAATAAGCAAGACGTCAAGCCCTTTTGAGGGAGACGTTGGCCTTTTTTAGGGCAAAATACAGCACAAGATGACAAACGTTGGCCCTCTCTGGGCCTCCAAACTCTGCCACACGTGCCAAAATGCTCTGTCAAGGTGCCATACTGGAGGTGACGTCATGGCTCCTAGATGACGTCCTGGGGCATCAGAAAGGACACATTCCACCTGTAGTGGGTCAACCCCCCTGGGCTGGGCTCAGCCAAGGTGTGCTGGATGAAAACGTCCTCCTCCTCTCGTGCAAAGGCTCGACCAATCACTGTCCTATCTCTGACCCTGATGGGGTCCCAGCAACCATCTGATGGGTTCTTCAACTCCATGGAGGTCAGAACTAATCATCTCCCCATGTGTACCGGTCCACTTGGTACCTGTCCGTTGGGCATGGTCCTGCACATCAAAAACTTCACCCTCCATGGGCTCATTAGTCCTAGGGATCATAGCAATGTCAATTATATTTCATCATTAATTTTATCAAATGCATGCATAAAACCCCTAACATATCATCTAATAGCTCAAAGACATTACAATGACCTACTATACAAAGCTGAGGAAAAAGACAAAATGCCCTATTGGGCCAGCATCGATAAGAAAAGGAAAGTTTCCAGAGGATATCATCCAAGCCATGTAACACGAGGTGGTGTGGTCCAGGGATGTCCAGACATAGTGAAAGACAGGGGTGATATTATCCGTGGGTGCATTTGTAGGAGGTGAGTTGTACCTATCATGGATGCAATTCTTTCCAAGCCCTTCATTGCCTTTAATATTTCTTTTCTTTATTACTTTTTTTTTCTTTTTATTTCAAGGTCTAACTAGAGGACACTACCTTGGCGTGGTGACCAGAGCTGACAGTGTTACCCACAAGTACTTTCACAGAGATGATAAGGCTAGCTCATGATGAGACCCCCTTTCCCTTGGCCATGCAACCAAAAGTCACTGCCCTGGCATGGTAACCAGATAATGGCAATGTCATACTGCTAGGTACCCATGAACATAATGGGTTGGCTCGTGATGAGACCCCCCATCCTCTTGGCTAGGTCTTGTTTTGTCACTTTTCTTCGGATCCCTCTTGTTTCTTATTGAGAGGCTTTTTATTGCCTTCTCGGAAATCCCTGGGCAAGGCATCTCTAGGTTTTATTTATTTTTATGGCTTTTATCTCTTACCAGCTACTTTTACCTTTTGGGCCTTTAGCCCCTTCTCCCCACAAGATATGGTGTAAACCCACAAAAAGGTCATCTTGATGTCCGGACCAGGGGAATGGGATAGATGAGCAGGAAATAAGATGTAATAATGATGATATGATGGGAGCGGAGGATGGCTCTTCAAAATCCCCCCTGGTGGCTAACCGAAACCTATGGGTACAAGTTTGCTAGGGTACCCTGTCAATACCCCCAACCTTGGTCAAGTGGGTTAATGTAAGATCCAAGCAGTCGTCAGAAATGAAAGAAATTTGATGCATATATCTGAAGGTTAGAATGATCAAATATGACACATACCATGATACCTGGACCAATTATCTCATGGAGCAAGA
>ML833968.1:24926-42002 GCA_009831015.1 Picea engelmannii | reverse complement strand
ATTTCAACAAGAATACACATTGGGCATACCTATTTTGATGAATCTCCAATGATTTGCAAGTAGATGGAACCCTTTGTTGTCTCCTCCAAGCTCTCACAAATCCTCTTCAAGCTCTCCAACTTTGCTCCAACACCAAGCCAACAACAACAACAAGAGCTCCTTCCCTATCCACTCCAACTCAAAGATGAAACAATGAGGAAGAAGAGGGAAAGATTGTGCTTTATCTCCCCTTTCTAACCCTAAAAATGCCCTTGGGCCCACCCACAAAGCCAAAAAATTAAAAAAAAAAAACACTTTTTCAGGTCAAAAATCGGGGAGCGCCCACGTGGTTCTGGGAGCGCTCCGGGAGCGCAATTCTGGGGGGTCGGGAGTAGGTCCTGTAGGCTCGAGAGTGTGGGGGGAAGTGGACCGAGAGAGAGCAGGAGCGTGGAGCTTCAGGAAAAGGCAGAGAGCACCCGGGACAGGTCGGGAGCATGGTTCGGGAGGGCTGTAGCGTGGGGAGGAGAACGATTCCGGGACGCTCCCGCTCGGAGCGCGGTTCAGGGATCCGGACCGGGGGGGACACTTCGACAACCCTAGTACAGACCCTGAAATCCATACTGTACGCCCTTCTGTGTATGTTGTACCTCCTGCCTCATTTGTCATGCTAGTTTTTTGCCTTGGAATGTGTGTCCTAGCTCTGCAGAAATGGCCTCTTCCTCAATCTCAAAAATGCTCTCTTGCTCTCTCTCAAAAAGTGTCTCAACAACTCACAATGGGTGCGCCCTTCTTACCCTAATTGACCTCATGAGGGAATCTCAAGGGTCATCTCATCTAGCAGTTGAGATTAGACAAGATCAACGGAAATCACTTTACTTACCCACTTTCCCTAAGTCTCAAAGTCACCTTTTAATTTGCATCTCACAAATTAAATGACTAGGGTCCACATTAGGCACTTTTTCACCCCTTAGGCGCCTAGGTGATGAGAAACACTTGCCTAGGTACTTTTTAATTATTTTTAACACTCAAGAGCCCAATAGCTAAATGCATAATAATCCAAAATGAAATGAGAGGTGCACCTAGGCTTTCATTTATACCTCTTTCTATTTTTCTATTGAGTTAAGTTAACCCCTAGGTTCAACTCCTAACTCAACCTCAAGCACTCTAATCCTCCAGTGAGTTACTTTTTATCTTTTCCAGTCAACTTCGAATTATAACATTGGGTTTAGCTGACTTCTCCCCATGCTGCATGAGACTATAGTCTAGTGGGGATGACTAGACTACTGAGTCTCTCCAAACCTCTTCATCAAGAGGTGGGGGACATTACATTTAGAAAATTTCTGTTAGTGAAAATAGAAATATTACATATAAAAATCAGCAAGTAAAGAAGTGATTTTAAGCCTATTACAGAATAGAAAATTTCTCCAAAGAAAGAGGAAAAGAACAAAAAGTAGAATAGAAAATATTAGAGGCTTTTTGTTGGTTGAAAAGACAAATTTCTAGATCTGAAATTTATCTTCTCTAACCCTTGGTGACCTGCCAAAGTGTGAGATCTTGCTACAGAAAATGAAAGGAGGTGAGTAGATTCATATGAAATAACAAAATACTTTGCAATATCAATAACAAATCAACTCACTAAATCTACAGTAAGACTACCATAAATTTATCCAAGCAAAATACTTTGCTTGGATCTCCTAAACTAGAACTATGAGCAAGAAATACACAAAAGAAAACAAAAAACATGCATCACCTCAATGAAGCACAAATATGGCACCAAGAAAAATCCTCCAAAGATTTTCTATTATTAAGAAAAATATTTATGCACACCATGGATCCTCCAAATCTTTTCTATTATTAAAAAAAATATTTCTGCAAATACTTGCAGCAAGATTTACAAGAGAGAAAGAGAAAAATGAGAGAGGAATGAGAGAGATTTGGGCAACATAAGTTTTCTCTGAGAATAGATGTGTAATGAGGGGGGGGGTAGGCATTCTTTTATACCTGGGAGGAAAGAGAGACCCCTCTTGGATGAGCTTGAAGTGTCACTCAAGCAAGATAAGGGATCATCTCAAGGAGGGGCGCACTTTTAGGGTTTTGGTATGGCTAGGGTTTAAGGGTTGAGGGTTGGAAGGGGGAAAACACCTTTCAGTCAACCCAACCACTAAGTTAGAACCTTAGGGGGGTGCACTTAGGAGTTTCGGTGGATTTTTCAATTAATTTTACACTTTGGCTAAGTTAACCACCAAGGGGGGTGCACTTTTCTTAGGGAGAAGTCATGTTGAGGTAGTGGCTAAGAAAGGGAGTTGGGATAAGTTAGAAAATCACTTCTCTAACTTAGGAAAAGGTTTAAGAAACATCTCCCACTCTTTCTCATGACTTTTTGCTGATTTTACAATTTTTGGCATTTTTACTTAACCAAGTTACAACAATTAAATGCTGACTCAAGACTGACTTGGACTCCTCATGGATAATGACCTAGCAAAACTTGTCCATTTGAGCTGAAACTTGGTCCAAGGGTGTAGGGGGTCTCATGCCATTTCTTTTGAGTACCCATACTCTTATCAAAATCCCCTAGGACCAAGTTTTTACATCAATTTTAATTAAAATTACCATTAATTGGATAATTTTAATAAATTAAAAAACAAAACGACTTAGACTCGACGGAATTCCGCAAGACTCTAGGAGATGTCTAGCATGTTCATTTACAATATTCCTAGACCCAAGTCACCCATTGGGCTCGACCATTAGAACTCCTTTCACCACTTTGGAGGATTATTGTAAGTGAAAAACTCAAGGGTAATTAAAAATTACCAGAGGATAAAAAACACTTGATGAAAGGACTTCCCTAATGATAAAGTCCTAGGAAACTAACCGAAAATATGACTCATGCTGACTCATTACATTATTATCCAAGGCACAGGAGCGGGCATTCCGATTACAAAAAGACGTGTCAGGGGAAAAAATGCCTTGTAGAACGAGAAAGTCTTCAACAAAAGTTGTACCCCAAGGTACACAACTTTATGGTACATGGAGTTTACCCCCTAATTGAAATAGGTGGTCAACAGGATGGATACTGTTGTTGTTGATAGATGGGATGCATTGAAAAAAAGAGGGGCCCTCCGGGGCCATGCTCAAGTCATCCGGGTCTCGACACTCCATGTCTAGGACCTATGGGCCTTGAGACATGATCTCCTTAGTTATCCATAGAATAGGGGATAACAGTGCCTTCACAAGTCAATTGTAAAATAGAAAGATAAAGTGGACAGGTCGGCCCTAAGCTAATTATGTGCAGTCCAAACTTGAATTTATAAGAGGCTAGAAACCTCATTTGGAAAACACACACAACAAGCTCTCTCACACAAAAAAGTGCGCAAGACTAAGAGAGGGATGCAACTACAGAGGAAGGGTAATGCAACTACAGAGGAAGGTTGTTCTGGTGAAGGGTTTTTGTTATCTTTTGCAGGATTATCTTGGTCTAGTGGTGCGCTAATCTATTCTGGATAGGGTTTATGGTGGATCTTTTGTTTTGGTGAGATCTCTCTTGAGAGAGACATCGTACTTGTTGAATAATTTATATTGAAGAAGATTTGTTGAGTTTTCTCCCCGATAAGGGTTTCCCAGGATAAATATTGTGTATAATGTGGATGTCTTTCTTTCAGTGATCCTTATGCATGCAGTTATTGTCTTAATAGTCTAAAGTTAAAGAATACAGAACACACTTAACTGTTTAAGAAGAATTTAACATGGTATCAGAGCGGGCCTGAAAGAAGCCATTTGCACAACTTACAAGAACTCATTGGCGAAGCTAAGAGCATAGGAAGACTCTCCTAACCCTAGTGCACCTCTTCCTGGGTTTATATTCTCAGTTTGACAAAGTTTTGTAAACTGCAATTGGTACTTCAACTACTGCAACTACAAAAAACCCTAGAAGGTGAATTCACCCACTTTTTGGAGGACATTGGTCAAAGTAATACCACCAAGGAACTTGCATTACAAGGGAGCACCTTTCCCTCAGAGCAGAATTTTAAAATTCACATTTTGGAAAATTAGGGTTTCCTCATAAACCCTAGTCTAAGACGTCTTGGCAGCTGCAGAATTGAAGTTGAAACTATTCACCTTGGCATAGTACACTCTAGCAACTACAAAACCCTTCTTTGAAAAGTTTTTATTTTTCTTATTGTATTGTTCAAGAATAGGATGGCACCCAGTACAACGCTTGATGAGAAGCTTGAAGGTGTTGATAACTTCAAAGCATGGAAGTATAGAGTGATGCTCATTCTAGAAGAGAATGATCTAGAAGATTTCGTAAAAGAATGCAATGTCCCCCACCTCTTGTTGAAGAGGTATTGAGGAGACTCAGTGGCCTATGCATCCCCACTAGGCCATAGTCCCACACTGAGGGGAGAGGTCAACTAAACTAAGGTTATATTCTTAAGTTGACTTGATGAAAAGGTGAAAAAGGAGTAAAGATAACTCAATGAAGGAATAGAAGAGCTGGAGGAGTTAACCCTAGGGGTTAACCTAACTCAACAAAGAAATAAAAGAAAAGTATAAATAGAAGGCTGGGGCACACCTATTAGTCATTCTGGATTTTGGTAATTGTTTGTTATTGCTCTTGAGCATACAGTTTGGTGGTTTTGTTGTTACAAACCCTTGTGAGCAACTCAGTGGTGAAAGACCCACTCACCTTGTTCCAAGCTTGGTCTCGGGGATGAAAGACTCCACCCACACCATTATACAATCACCACATATCCACCCATCAGTTCAGGAAGATAGCAGGGCCGTACAATTCAGGAATTTCTAGCAAGGGCACACCATCCATTGAAGAGGAGTTCGATCCAGCCATTCAGGAGAGCTTGGGGGAATTCCAACACGTGGGTTCTGTTTGCAGGTCCTCAACCATCATTTTAGAGGTTTTCTTGAGGAGATATCATCATCAGACCTTCAGCTACAGATTGGGATGGCCTTGAGGCAAGGAGGACATCCTGTGATTCAGTATTTCTCAAATCTAGGGAGTTTTACCTAGGATATGAACCTGAAACTTCTCCTACGGGGTTTCCATAGCCCGATCTACCATTCTAGAGAGTTTCAGAGGATTTGGAGGTGTCCTTCATACAGAACGACCTATTGAGTGATTCAGGCTTCAAGAGGGCACAGACTGCATTAGGGTTTCAGCCATTGATGGAGGAGGATTGAGTATTTGGGCTCCAAACTTCCGGGAGAGGATTCCTTGGTCCCGATCTACATTCTGGTGGAGTTTGGCACAGTTTGAGCATCACCTTCAGCCAGGCCGAATTATTGATCCCTTTCATCCAACAGGATGTACCAGCAGCCCAGGGGGGTTGAGCGTTCATATATTATTGGCATCTTTGGGTTCCAGTCTATATCTAGCCTTTGGAGACATCTTTTGTATTAGCGGGAGCATTTTGTCGCAGCTCATATCTATTATTTGTGAGGGCCATCTGAGGATTATTCCAGATATGCTCTATATTGTATCTGATTCATGCTTTTCATAATAAAGGTCAGATCTATGTTTGTTCTTTCCATATCTTGAGTATGTTTGTGATCTTGCATGTGTTGGATTGATATTGTATGAACACCATTTAAATAACTGGAACAACCCTAAGATGAAACTCCAAGAGCCACCTGCACAACAATAACAATCAAATCAGTGGTAATTAGTGGTGTTATCTCCCAAAATAGCACCGTCATTTTGGTAATCTTTAGGAGATAAGATCAGGTCCAAAAAATTCATTTCTAAATATTTTAGAGTAGATTAAATGGTCTATTTCTGAAATGTAAAGATTGGGAAAATCGTTCTTTTGGGTCTTGGCTTTCAAATTTTGGAATTACAGTTTTCGGTGGTTAAGCGGGTCTTCAAATTGACTAGTTAACAACCGAAAGCCGGTCGTTTCAGTGGATAAGAGGCACATGGCATAAAGCTCTTAACCACCGAAATCCCTCTTATGTTTAAAATTTAAAATCATCGTGCTCTTGCACGCGCCAAATGTTCATGTTTATTCAAAAGGGATGAGTTGTGATTTTTATTCAAGAGATATTTGCTTGAATTCTGCATGAAAAGGACGCGTGGAGGATTTGGTTAATCCAGCGCAGCATCACAAGGTGTCAAATTGTAAAGTCTAGGGTGTCGATGTTGATGCCTATCATTACACATGCCAAGTGCCCGAGATTACAAAGATTCAAACTGCAAAATTATAGCCATGTGCTCAGCCAAGTCAAACAAATCCAACTAAGCCACGATCGAGGGAGATTTTCATCGAGCTGCAGGGTTTTGTGAGTTTGTTGACAGCAGATCGATGGCTCTTTCTTTTGTCTGAAGGAATCCCAGGAAAAGAGAAAGGAGGCATTCATGCCAACAATACTTACCCTACTGATTTCATATCGATTAATCTACAGATCCAAACAACTATGATCGATGCAAGCTATAGGAATGGAGTGAAGAAGCTGTTGTTTCTGGGTTCTTCTTTCATTTATCCAAAGTTTGCCCCACAACCTATCACAGAAGAAGCATTTTTGACTGGTCCTCTGGAGCTCACTAACGAGTGGTATGCTATTGCTAAGATTGTTGGGATAAAGATGTGCCAAGCTTATCACCTCCAATACAAATGGGATGCAATTTCTGGCATGCCCACTAATCTTTATGGTCCAAATGATAATTTTCATCCCAAAAAATTCTCATGTTTTACCTGCTTTGATTCGTCGTTTTCATGAAGCCAAAAGTTTCTGGAGAAAAAGAGGTGGTTGTTTGGGGAACCGGTTCACCTCTGCGTGAATTTCTACATGTGGATGATCAATCTTTCTGCCAAAGTCCAGTCAGGATCGGATCAATCACCTGCTAGTTCCAATTCCGATTCACAGGAGCGAACAGGGCGCATTATTTTCATCTTTTGGGCTAACATCCAAGCAACTTTCCTGTGGCATTGCATGCGCAGATTTTGGAATGGATTTTTCACAGCTCGTCTCATATGAAAAGCTATATAAAATCTGGATGTCTGATTCTCTCCATATTTGTCTCCATGCCATCTGCGAGCTAGGAACAGCTACGAGAAGACTTGCCACAACGCCTGCAACTACTTGTTGAAGGGTTATTTTGAATTGGGCAAAGAGGAGATTAATAAGGCCATCAGTACAGAAGAATGGGAATTGCCTGCTGAAGCCGTCTCGCATTATGCCAATGCACAGGCTATTTTTGCAAAGGCTATGTCTACTCAGGTTACATTGGATTCATCCAGTAGTTCCGAGGAAATCAAGGAGTATTAAAGAAAGATATTGAAATAACAGGGCAAAGTTGCTGAGAGGTTAAAAAAGTTGAGACGTCGATCAGCAGTGGAATCATCAAACTAGAAAGTATCGAGGCCCCTGCAATCTCTTATGCTAACTAGATTAGCAACTCAACCAGTTCTTAAGAATTTGTCTCGCCTAAGCAAAATATATCTAATCCCAAGCCAATTATTTCTAGAATGAATGGCCCAGGCGATCTTCCTGCCAGTTCTCAAGCCAATAGAAACGATCTTAAAGAGGTTGATTTGAAACTTCTTGAAATAATAGAAAGTGTATTTGTTGATAGAAGTCCAACAGTTAGGTGGGATGACGTTGCTGAACTGTCAAAGGCAAAACAAGCTTTGAGGGAAATGGTTATTTCACCTACCCAAAGAAGTGACCTTTTCACTAGTCTTGTAAAACCTCCTCGAGGCTTACTTCTTTTTGGGCCTCCTGAGAATGGCAAAACAATGCTGGCTAAAGATGTTGCATCAGAATGTACAGCCACATTCTTTAGCATTGCAACATATTCTTTAACATCAAAATGGGTTGGAGAGTGAAAGAAACTCATGAGAGCCCTTTTTTCTGTCGTAGGTGCAAGGAAGCTATCAGTTATTTTCATTGATGAGATAGACAGTATAATGTCAACAAGATCAGCTACAGAGCATGAAGCTAGCAGGAGGTTGAAATCAGAGTTTTTTATTCAGTTTGATGGGGTAATGTCAAATCCCAATGATCGTGTCATTATCATGGGTGCAAAGAATAGGCCACAAGAACTAGATAATGCTATTTTTCGGAGACTGGTTAAGAGAATATATGTTCCTTTACCTGATGCAGATGTCAGGTGAGCTCTACTCAGGCATCAGCTAAAGGGCCAAGCATTTTCTCTGCCAGGTACAGATTTGGAAAATCTTGTCAATGAAACTGATGGCTACTCAGGAACTTTGTGAAAGACAAGTGGCAGTTTATCCCAGATATAAAGGGCAGAGTATCCCAACTTTCCAGAATTACAGGCAACAAGTGTGCAAATGGCAAAATTTTCCAGTTTTCCAGTAGAAATGACAAGATGAAGATGATGGTTTAGTTGGCAATTCTACATGGCAGTTGGTCGATGAGAAGATTACATCCAGATTTCGAAGTAATCAACTCCATATTTCTAGGTATCTTTCAAACAGAGCAGCTGTCGAAGAATTAGTACTAATATATGGTTTGATTTCCCTTTATGTAGGATCTATCCTATTGTTTTGTTGATTAGTTTGATTCTAAGCTATTTTAAGTATGATTCGATCCTCTTTTATAGGATCTGATCCTTGATGTAAAGACTATAAAGTCTATTGGTGAAGATGAACGAAGGGTTCGATTTTGGGGTTCTATATGCTGCTACTGTAACTAAGACTCATTCTTAATATATGAAACATTGCAAGCTTCCTTCATCTGTGTTTTCAGACCTTTCTTTTCTGTTCTATGATATATTATGAGTGAATGATTTCTTTGTTGGCGCTTATTCAATCTACATGTGACTGTCATCTCACTAATTGATTAATTAAGTTAAGAATCATAAGTTATTGCCTTAGTTTTTAAACCCATTGTGCTTACTGTTTTACATGAGTATAATCTGGTTCAACAACTATCTTCTATTCTATTTGATCAACCCTTGTCTGATTGCATTTTTAGAAGGCCTTGTGATATTTGATATTACTAGACAGTCTTAAAGACACAGTCCAGTTCCTAGATATTCATCTTGATATTCATATTTGATATTAGCCTTTCTCCATTTGACTCCATTTACCCAAGGCACTAGTCTAAACTAAAACGTTGAGCTCTTTGTGTTTTAAAACAACCTTTTTAACCTTTTAAGTTGAAAACCCTACTAACCCTAGCGTCTAAACTAACCCTAATTTTTGATGACGTCTTGCCTTATTTGAACTTTCGTATGGACTAAAAGTTGCAGCTGACTCATCCCTTGATAGCCATAGAGGTATTAAGCAATTTCATTGGTTGATTTAGCCAAACGTCCACCTCTTTGTCTAGCTAATCTAACCCTAACTAGCTAGTGACGTCACACTTAATTTGATCTCTTGTTTGGTATAAAACGTTGTGATTTTGTCATATAGCATTTGGCATTGAGGAATAGATTGTTTTCATTAGCTTGGTGTCCAAAACGTTCCACCTCTTTGCCTCTGAAACTAACCTAGAATTAGGGCTGACATCACCCTAAATCTGCATAGTGACGCATCAACAATATTGGTATATGAGCAGATTTATGACATTTATTGCATTGTGATAATACAAGGTTTTGATTTTACACATTGAATGCCAATATCTCTTTGTATTTATTGAAGAAGTAATATTACAATTCTTAGCTTTAATTGCAATCATTGACTTCGTCAATAATTACATTCATTATTGCTCATATGTATTAAAGATAGTCATTGATATTTTGAAGTACTAATCACTGTATGCACGTTTTAGTTTCATTTGCCTTGTCTCGCAAACAGGTGCTCTTTCAGTGAAACATCTCTTCTTTGACTATCCTTTTGGCAGTAATCTATGAAGGGAAAGCTTACCTCAACCTTTGAGCCTTACACCCTGATCCTTTTCCTTCAGAACCCCCAGATTACTAGGGACGTCTCCCTTGGGATTAGCCACCCTGAATAGAAAGAGCTCCCCATCGAGGTGACAGTGGGTGGGGAAGCTCCTGTTACGCTAGTTTGAGCCTTGTCTTCAAGCTACTTAAACTTATCCTACAAACTGTGCGATAACACCTACATGATGCTATCTGGAGGAGGAGGGATTTAGGACTGGCTGCTAAGCCAAAATTTATACCCAGACAACCTCTTAATGTTGGAGGAAGAGATCCAAGGCCTCCAATGAACCAGGGAAGACGTGACCCAAGGGGTTTTGACAGGGCCCATGGCAGAGTGGATGAGAACACCAAGAGGGAGTTGAGGAGGAAGCAACTTTGCTTCACTTGCAAAGAACCTTGGAACCTAGCACACAAATGCATGGGCCGTGGTCAAGTGCACTACATAGAGGTCACTTCAGACAATGAGGAGGAGGATGAGATCGGCCAGATACAAAACATTGAGGCCAAAACGATTGAGACAAAAGAGAAAGATATTACAGTACAGGACAGTACGGCCACCTCGGCATCTATCAGTGGAGTGCCCAAGTACAACACCTTCCGAATGAGGGGAGTCTTGTAGGGACAGAAGGTATTGGTTCTGATTGATGGAGGAGCCTCTCATAACTTCATTGATTCAGCATTGCTGAAAATGAGGCATATACCCATAGTAGAGTTTGAAGGGTTCAAAGTGGAGGTAGTAGGTGGTAGCACTATGCCTTGTAACAGATACATTCCTGGCATGAAACTTACCTTGGGTAGACATGAGTTGGTGCAGGACATCTACGTCATGGACCTTCCAGATACCAACATCATCCTTGGAGTTCAGTGGCTCAACACGCTAGGACCTATCACCACCAACTACAAGAACATGGAGATGTCATTCACAGAGGAAGGCGGACGAAAGGTAATGCTCTGGGGCATGACAGGGAATTCTGCAAAGGTAGTCATGGCCAAGAGGATGGAGGCCATCTTCTGAAGAGAGGAGATAGTGTACGCAGCTGAATCCAGGATTTTAGCACGTGTGGATGAGCAGGGAAAGGTTCACTACACCCCAGAGATCCAAGAAATCCTTGACAAACACCATAAGGTGTTTGGACCGATTCCTCCAGGGGTACCACCAGACAGGGGATTTGAACATATTATTGAGCTAGAGGAGGGAGCCAAACCCGCCATTACCACACCATACAGACATCCAAAGAAGTACAAAGATGAGATAGAGAAGGCCATCAAGGAACTTTTGGACATGGGGCACATCAGGCCAAGCACTAACCCTTTCGCTTCTTCAGTAGTGTTGGTAAAGAAGAAAGATGGCACTATGAGGATGTGCATTGACTTCAGGGCCTTGAATAAAAAGACAATCAAAAACAGGTACCCGATACCAAGGATTGATGAGCTGCTAGATGAATTGCATGGAGCTGTCTACTTCACAAAGATTGATCTTCGTTCTGGCTACCATTAGATCAAGATGAGGGAGGAGGACATCTCAAAAACAACTTTCAGGTGTCATTACATCCATTATGAGTTTTTGGTGATGCCCTTTGGGTTAACCAATGAGCCAGCTACATTCGAATCTTATATGAACCATGTGTGCAACAAACAACTGAGGAAGCACCTGCTGGTATTTTTTGATGAATTGATCATTTACAGCAAGATGTGGGAGGAGCATCTCAGGCATGTGGATCAGATCCTGTCCATCATGGAGGAACAATCACTATATGCTAAGGAGTCCAAATGTGAGTTTGGGATGACAGAGGTGCTTTACTTGGGACACATCATCGGAGAAAACGGGGTACAGGTACATTAGGAGAAGATAAAATCCATCACGGAGTGGCCTACTCCTAAGACACTCACAGAATTGAGAGGATTTATGGGCTTGTGCACGTACTACAAGAAATTTGTCAAGGGTTTTTCTCAGCTGTGTGCACCCTTGACCGGTTTGACTAAGAAAGGAGCCTTCAAATGGAATGAGGAGGCTCAAATGACGATGTACAAGATGAAGAAGGTGATGAGCACGTGCCCAGTCTTAGCCCTTCCATATTTCGGCCTACCTTTTACCTTGGAGTGTGATGCCTCAAGAGAAGGGATAGGGGTCGTACTGTTGCAGAATAGGCACCCTCTTGCCTATGAGAGGCGGAAACACAGGGGTCCTGAACTACTTTACAACATTATTGACAAAGAAATGTTGGCTATCATGCATGCACTAGCCAAATTCCAGCAATACTTGGAAGGTGCACAGTTTGTGGTCAAATCAGATCATAACAGTCTCAAATACCTACTGGAGCAGAAGGACTTGAACGAGAGGCAACAAAAATGGGTAAGCAGAATACAAGCCTACGACTTTGACATTGAGTTTGTCAAAGGGAAGAACAACATGGTGGTTGATGCATTGTCTAGGAGGCCATCCATCTTTGCCATGACATGTGTATCGGTTGACTGAAAAGACCATCTGGTGATGGAGTATGCAAAGGATCAATTCGCTTTTCATCTATTGGATGGGAAGGTACAAGACGATAATTTCAAGATTATAAATGACCTCATCTACTACAAGGGTCGAATCTTTTTGGTTCCTGGATCGGCCTTCAAGGCAAAGATATTGCAGGCATGTCATGACTCACCAATGGCAGGGCACCAAGGGATCGATAAGACGTACAGGCAGGTAAGAGAAAGGTTCTCATGGAAGGGCCTCAAGGAGGATGTGATTAAGCACATCAAGGAGTGTACTACATGTCAGGAGAACAAGGATGAGCACACTCACCTAGCAGGACTACTGCAACCCTTACCCATTCCTGAGCACAAGTGGGAAAGCATATCCATGGATTTCATCACCGGGTTGCCAAAGACACAAGGGAAGGGCTGCATTTTTTTAGTAGTGGACAGGTTGACAAAATTTGCACACTTCTTTTCCATAACTACCAACGTCAGTGCAGCATAGGTGGCCAAACTGTTCTTTAGGGAGATTTTCAGGTTGCACGGCCTACCCAAAACCATTGTCAGTGACAGGGATAGCAGGTTCATGAGTAATTTTTTACAGGAGTTGTTCAGATTGGTTGGTACGTGTTAGAATATAGAAGATTGTGCTCATTTTACCATTGATGATACCCTCGTCACCCAAACATAGGCCGAAGCCACCCTCCGAGCACCTTGACCTTGACAGAGAAGAGAATCCTGGTAGCAATCCAATAGCCAAGAGAGGCTAATGCACCAAGCAAGAATAGAAACCAAGCTGATCAGATATTCCCTCCCAGAAGCTGGCGTACACTTTTCCAGAGACTTGCGCACAAAACTGCCACTGCACTTGCGCAGATCTAGCTCTATCTGCAACTGTTGAGATGTGTATAATGAGAACTGGCGCCCTGTATTTATAGTAGTCTGGACAGTTTTACTGGGGCCGACTTCTCCTTCTGGGTACTAATAAATTCATTTTAAATATATTTTTGCAGCCGACAACTTGTCTAGGGTTTCCTTCATTTCTTTGCTTCCTTTCGGAATATTCTAATCTCGTCATAGGTCACAATAGAGGTTCATACCTCCCAAAGCTACCATAATATTAACACTCCCTCCTAGCTAGGTAGGTATGGTCTTGAGCACAATAGACCATTCAACTGGTAGCAACACGAGCACCATCATTATTATCCAACTGGATAATCTCCTATGACAACTGGTACAATATCAATTGATAGAACACACCTGTGTTTATTCAAGGTAGTACGAAACTACTCAAACCGTGACACATAATCACAAACAGTGGAACAAATCCACCACAGTAGTATATCTCTACTGTCTGGAGATAGGCAGTCTCCATAACAAACATCCGATGCCAACCGACACAGAAAAATATTGTTAAAATAAACTGAATCATCTGGGCCAATCTTTCACTCACATTTGTGAGATATGAAAGAATATCTACCCTCAGTATAGAACATAAACAATGGGCTATCTACCCTATTCTTCTCAAACAAGGAAGAAGGATTGTTTCTGATTTCTAAGCCTGGACCATTCCTCACCCTGGGCCATTCTTCCTACACTAATCAAAGTGCACCCTAGAGAGAATGTATAAACCCTAAGGAATGTCTGAGTCTGGACCATTCCCCACCCTGGGCCATTCCTCCTACACTAATCAAAATGCACCCTGGAGAGAATGTATAAACCCTAAGGAATGACTGTCTAGACCATTTCCTTCGTTAACCACAAGAGGAAAAGACTGTCCTGTATCAACCTCCAAAATAGACCATTCCTCATGTTAACCACAATGAGAAATCGATGTCCGGCGAGGTGGGCCAGTCTTCTTGAGTAACCCTCAAGAAGGGAGACTGCCCTAAACCACTCCCCATGTTAACCACACTGGGAAGTTGTTGTCTATGATACATCAGCAATCAGACTACCTCCCATGTTAACCACAATGGGAAGTCACTGTCCGTCAGAAATCTCAATCCACTTTCCGAACAGGAAAGAATCTGTCCAATCTGGACTATTTTTCAATTACAAAGATAAATAATATTTTCAGTGTTCCCTCCTAATCTGGAGAGTCATTTAGTCACAAAAATAAATGTTTTCAATAATATTTTTCAGTACTGTCTCTCAACTTGGAGAGTCTTCCCTTTCATCTAAGGGGGTTATTTCCACGATCCCCATCTTCTCTCGGAAATATGAAAACTTAATTCTGGATAGAGGTTTTGTCAGGATGTTTGTTGTCTGCTCATCAGTGGGGATATACTCGAGCTTTACCTCTCCTTACTGGACTTTATCTCGAATAAAGTAGTATTTGATCTCAATGTGTTTCGACCTTTCATGAAACACTGGATGTTCTGATAATCTTATACAACTTTGATTATCACAATATATTATGGTTGATTCTGGAATCTAATCAAATAAATAGGAGATTAACTTCCTTAGCCATAGTGCTTCTGTGCATGCTTCACATGCTTCCATATACTCTGCTTTTGTTGTGTTGAGTGCGACAGACTTCTGTTTCCTGCTGCCCCAAGATATCATAGAGGAGCCCAAGCTGAAACACATACCTGAAGTGCTCTTTCTGTCTTATGCACTTCCTGCCCAATCAGAGTCTGTGAATCCATGAAGTTTGATATCATTGGATGCAGTATATCTCAAGCCATAGTTTATTGTCCCACGAATATATCTTAGGACATGCTTTGCAGCTATCCAATGTTCTTGTCTAGGTTCCACCTGGAATTGACTTAATGTATTTACAACAAAGCAAATCTGGTCGAGTATTTACCAAATACATCAATGATCTAATTAGTTGTTGATATAGAGATGGATCTACTGGATCGGAATCTGGGACTTTCACTTTTCTTATATCTGCATTCATAGGAGCGTCCATGGACTTACAGTCCATCATTCCAAATTTCTGAAGGATTTTTATTGCGTACTTTCCTTGTCCAAGGAATACTTCACTATGCTTCTGCCACACTTCTAGTGCCAAGTAATAATGCATGAGACCTAGATCTTTCATATCAAATTTAGAGGCTAATTCCTTTTTGCACTAGATAATAAGAGACTCTTCACCTGTTATGAATAGATCATCAACATATAATAGTAGAATCACAGGTGCGTTATCCACAAATTTGTAATAAAGGTTTGGATCTGCATGACTCTTGGAGAAACCAAGTCTTGTTAGATAGTTGTCCATTCTGGTGTACCAAGCCCTTGGAGCTTGCTTGAGTCCATATAGAGCTTTCTTCAATATGCAAACGTGAGTGTCTCTGGAATGCACCTCGAATCCTTGAGGTTGTTCAATATACACTTCTTCTTCAATAACTCCATTGAGGAAGGCCTTCTTTACATCCATCTGGTGTAGATTCCATCCCATGGAAGCAGCAAGAGATATGATAGCTCTGATGGAGGTATACCTAGCCACCGGAGCAAAGGTTTCGTCATAATCTTCTCCCTCCTTCTAGGAGAACCCTCTGGCCATGAATCTTGCCTTGTATTTGTTGAGTTTTGTACCTGAGGAGGTGTTCCCCATGTGTTTTGTCCTCCTTGGCACATGTGGGAAGGTTTATAGCACTTTGTTCTAGTACTTTATGTCTATTTGTACTTTGACTTTGGATAAAATACATTATGTCACTTTTGGCAAAAGTGAACATTAAATTACCTTTTTGGTGATTTTGAGGAGACATGAGTAGACTTAGGGAACTTAACCCAAAAGTGGGTTCTGGATTAGATTTATGTGGAGTGATCTCATCCATTGATTTGGAGTGATCTCATCCATCCAAATCTAGGTTACCCTATTCTTGCCTAAAGAGGGGCAAAGGAGCTAAAGGAGGGGCGCATTGTTCATAGGAGGTTTTGCTCATGGAGAGAGGGATACTTCAGCTATGGATGTGAGGTTTGTTGCATGAGGATTGAGTGAGGAGGCCGCTAGCTTTGCTTGAGAGCAGCTTGGAGCAACTTGCTTGCTTTATTTACTGGAGGGATTCTTCATTTGAGGAGGGCACATGGCTTTGGCAGGCTGTTTGCTACCTGGAGGGATTTCTAGCCATCAGATTTCCTTGATGTCAGTTGCAGAGTGAGGACAGCAGCAGGAGGATCATTCCTGTGGAGGGGTTTTCCATTCTAGCATCTCAGTTGGATTATGGAGCAGATCTGGCAGTTTCAGTGGGGGCGCACCATCCTGCAGTGCTTCTGGCAGTTAGAGCTTGGATATCTTCTTCTTCTGGAGTTGCTATTTGTATCAGGTTCTTCTTGTATTGTGATTACCGTATCTAGATTTTCTCTACCTCATTATATACACTATATCTCAAACTGGTTTTCCCCGGGGGGGTTTTATCCAGGGTCATGTTGACCAAAAAAACCTGTGTCTACACATGCATTTTAGTGGCTGTTATTAGCTCTTAGATCTGTCCATATTTTCAGCAGAAAAGATAGTTTAGGTGTGTTGTTGTTATTTGGTATGCATGTACCAATTTGTCATACATAAAACTACTTGCTAGAGCACCCAAACAGAGACAACAACCATAACAAATCAGCAAAACTAAAAACTATTGTTGGCTGTTATAAAACAGCAGAAATTAAATTTAAGACAAAAAGAAACTTAGAGTCTTAGCTTGGTCAAAGACAGACCAAGAAGACAGCTGATAGGACCTGGAAAATTCTACATGGTATCAGAGCTTCGTTTGCTGATTTTCGGGACAGTTTGGACAGCGATTTGTGTGGCTGCCATATACATT